>LQRL01041867.1:11869-23261 GCA_001703475.1 Hydroides elegans
GCCTCGGATACTGTCCTTTATATTAATAACCAACGGATAAATATTTTGCGAACCAATATAGGTTTTGTTGGAAATGGCAAGTAGTGAATGTGACATTCAAAAAGGTAAGATAACTGTATAGACTTTTACAGAATTATTTCACATGCACCTGTTTAGAATCATTGTTTCCATATTTTTTAGATTGTGTCATGTTAAGGCATAAAATGATAAACATATGAAATTTAAATATGTAATAACGTCAAAGATGATTTTCGTGAAATACTTTTCCGTGAACAAACCTTTAAGCAAAAATAAAGGCAAAAAAATATGCGCATTTAATGATTGTCAAATTTAGTGCTTGCTTACGAAAAACACGGTTTTCCTGACAATTCGTGAATTCAGATTTCATATGTTAACAAAAAAGAACAATGATTGATAAATTTAAAATTTCCCTATTGACTCCTCTAAAAATATTTGTTGTTACGAGTTGCGATTTATTTGCTTGTTTTGTAGACGAAATTCAATGGAGTCACATTGCCAAAACAATGTGGACTTCTATATGTCTTGTCCTCCGATGGCTGATGTGCTTAATAAAATTCCTGAATCCGATACGTCATATGTCGGAGCGGGATGGTGGCGTCTATGGTCAAACTGTGGCGACGTCCCTTCAGAAAAAAGTCGCGGCATTGACGTCGTGGCTGAGAAGATCAGCTCAAAGTAAAAACATACGTCGTGACTTTAAATTTCATTATCTGTTAAAATACTATAAGTTGATCGTCGAAAGAATTTTTCGAAATGATTATGTAAAATTCAGTCCAGCAATATGTTCATTGCATTAAGTCACAATTTTGCATGATAATTTAAGTAAACAAAACTTTGAACTAATATTTTAGATGAGACCACGAGCCCACCTCTACATGACTGGGTACAGCATCACCTTAGCAACATGGGTATCCACGTGACCAACTTCGACAGTGATTGGGTAGATGGTATCGCGTTATGTGCCCTCGTGGAATCACTCTGTCCAGGCGCTTTCCCCAAGTATGATCATCTTAAACCGACGCTGAGGCTCAATAACTGCCGACTCGCACTGAAGCTCGTTCAGAAGCATTTGGTGACCACGGTAAGACGATGTTCAGAGAGGTATTATGAGTATTTTAATGTTTATAAAGCGAGAAAGAATGTAAAGATAGCCTTACAATTATAGGATTCTATATGCCATATCGTGTTTTGTCAGACACCAATTAAGTGATATAATTTCAATCAATGCAAATTTGACAACGACTCAAATACGACAAGTCATTTAAATCAAATTTTCATTTTTTTTGTAATTATGTTTGATTAATTTTTTATTCGTTATTTCGCTACAGTCGGTGATCAGTCCGGAAGAGGTTGCCGATGGAAACAACGAGATGAAGATGCTCCGTCTTCTCAACCTCATTCGCACCAGCTGTTCCATGCGACGCGCCAATCAGAGCCTTCGTTCTGCTGATATGTCGCAAACCACTGCCAAGGGACGTGGCTTGGTAGCTGGTCTTGTTGGCAAAATCGCGAAATTCAATATCCTCTTTCCCTTTGACGATACGCCGCAAATTACCATTGAAATAATTGGTCCTAATGGAGAGTATCATCTTGAGACTATATCTCAGGTGCAATTTGCACGTAGTTACCAGAATGCTAAGTGTGTAGAGAGACAGGAATCCATAGCAACTAACGAAGAAATTATAACTAAAGTGCAATTTGAGTATCACAAAGTGTCAGATGGCCAGATCGAGGTTAACTATATTCCTAAATCGGTGGGAAAATACACTGTGAATATAAAGTGGAATGGGGTGAAAGTGAAGGGTAGTCCCTTCACAGTCGCAATAGCCGAAAGCATTGATGCACTCAACCAAACAACGAAATGTAAATTTTCCCGCCGTGTAGTCGAAGACCCTAACTATCGCAAACCGATTCTACAGCGATTGCTGTCGCAAAGCAAACTTGACGTGGAATCCGTTAAAATCTCACAAAACGACGAAGATTTAGAGAAAGCGACCGCTGTTCTGCGTCGGACGAGCACCGTTTCGAGGTCCATTTCAAGAGCAGATACGGGCGCCCAGATGCCACTGCAAAAGCCTCGCGGCACCATCAAGCGCAAACGGGTCCTGCGCAAAATCGTGACGAGTGATGGTAAGGAAATAGTTATTCAAGATACCTCTACACCCTCGATATCCAGCCAGGATAGTGAAGAGAAGAAAGACAAAATCGTGGATGCTGTATCTAAGACGATGGGTCCTTCTATGAATCCTCCTTTAAGGCATATGAATGCCATAGTTGGCGCTCAGATGCAGACCTATGACATATTTGCAGATCAACTTGGCGAAGCGATATTACGCGATGCCTTTGCTGTGATAAAGAGGAATCTGAATATGGTGAGATTGGACAGTAGGAGGCGTTTACTTCAAAACAAGACTCACTCACTGTCCCTTCAAATGAACAGAAAGCGTTCAATACCTGGAGGAAAGAAACGAATTTCATCGACGAGTGACGTTGAATCACCAAGCCCGAATCAAACGAAAAGTAGTCCTCTTGCACTTGAAAGAATGACCCATTCGAAAGCCGATAACGGTGAAATACACAAAGAATCCAATGCCAATAGCGAAGCCATCCAACCTGGTGTGTTCACTGAGAACTCTCATTTCCTCCATATTTCTTCTGTTCCGTCCAATGAGGATAACATATCACAGACTGATAACCATGACATTCCTAGTTCGGCGACACTCGACTTTCCAGATCGGTCCACATACAGTTCACATCAAACGGGTATTGACGCTGAACATGATTCAATACATAGAAGATGCACTTCTCCAGACACCCGACTATTTTTCAATAGTGCAAAGGGCGTGTATGAGGCTTATGACAACGAAGGTCAAACTCCCAGGGTCATGTATGACACTTTTGACGGCGAGGTCAAAGGTCACGGTTCAAGTAACATGCACGCATCTAATGACGATGAGGTCAAAGGGCATTTCTCATCAATCATAACAGCGGAAGTGCGATCTGCGTTTGCGTCTCCCTCGCTATCAATCAACAATGATAATACGCATAGAGTCATAGCAAAAGAAGATAAAGCAACGCAAGTAAGATATGATGAAATAAAGGCGGAAACAGGCTGGTGTTCAGGTGCGATATATTTGAAACAAAGGAAAATGATCAAAGCCTCTGACGTGGATCAAATGATGATAAGCCCAGTTGGTACAACTGGAAAACTATTTCGCTCTGAAATCAGGCTCGATGTGTGCAAAAATCAAGATATCAGTGCTCTGGTTTCAAGCAATCAACAAATGGACAAAACACAAAAACATACCACAATTAAATCAAATGAAGTTAAAACTACAGATAGCAAAAGGCCAGCAGAAAGTACGAAAACAAAACCACCAAACAATGGACATAAACCAATACGAAGGGTACCATATCGCGGGAAGATATCCTTAGATCCGCGACTTATAAGTTCAGACCCCAACCTCAAGGTCCTTGACAAGATAATGACGGTTTGGAATTCCTTACAAAGTAGCTCCGAATCAGACACATTGGGAAAAGCAAAACAGAAATTTAAACGCGCATCACACAAATCGAAACAGAAAATAAAACGAGTACGGTTTTCCAAAAAGATGATGATATATCGACGGTCAAGATCGTCAAGTAGGGGAAGCATGAGCCGTTCGAAAGATTCATCGAACAGCATTGAGGGAAAGATTGTAGCAGAGAGGAAAGATGATGTGCCACTATTTCCTCTTACCAAGTATCCAGTGAGGGATACAGTAGCGGACCCAGTTGTACCAAGTTTCTTCTCTGGAAGTAGAAGTCGATTCGCGAGTCTCTCCAGTGTGGTCGCTATGGCCGGTGATGAGGTAAGATAATTATTTAACATTTTATATTAATTATTTGATACCATTACCCAGTAACTCAAAATGCTGTCATACATGTTTGCGTTAACAAATGTAAATACTATCACACATTAAAGGTTCATTTAGCGGGACAATTAAATTTTAGAATCATCTCATTTGCATGACACAATGCAAACACACGATCATCCTCTGGTGTTATCGTACGTGTAGGTGGAGAGCATAACGAGTGATGACCAGGCCTCATCGATACACGACGACGCCATGATGAAACCAATAGCGGAAGAACAAAACGAGGAACTTCCGCATTTCGGGGTAGAAGACGGCACACGTGACAGCCTGCTTAGTGAACTTTCTGGCTTCCGTCGCCTCTCGCTGCCAGTCATCAACACAAGGCCTTCGCTTAAGGATCTCAGCGAGAGTTGGCATTTTACCACCATCACTGGCGGGTCCATCACGGGCGGGTCGGGGTCGTCCTTGCTACATGTAAGCGCAACACTCTCTAGAATATGTTGAGATACCACAAATATTTTTTCATTGGAAACTGATACATTATCATATGATCCACATACCTTCATTGTTAACTATTTTCTTTATAATAAACGTGCGTTTAATAAGTTGATCCTATTTACCTAAGTCACGTATACCTGAAGTCGAAATCCCTAGCATTGTTTGGATGCAAGTGTGGATCATATTTTATTGACGAACACAATGATTCCCAATTACTTTGATCTGCAATCAACGAATTCAAGGATCAGCAGATCAACTTTTCTGAAGCTTATTATTAGAAATATACTGCACATCTATCATTATTATTTTTCAATATTTCCTTCATAGCAATACTTTGCCAGTAAAGGCTCTGTGGTAAACGCATTCATGAATTAATAAATATTTCAATTTGAAATGACTCGACACATGGATCTTAATTTTGACTTATATGACTTTTTAAAATACATATTGCAGGATCTATCAGGGAATACAATCAACTCTTTGTCCATGGAGCCTTCACGCCAGAATCAGCTGACCGAAGGCCAAGTATTCACATTCGATGAAGAGGACGTTCGATCATACACCCTGGAGAGTCTTGATAGATCTTCAATGGACCAAGGGACACGGTTGGACAGCTTTAATCAACCAATGACCCCCGCATTGTACGATACAGCAGCCCCTTTCAGCGCACCTCCAGCCATAGATACATCGGTTGAACACTCGGACAATTTGTTTGAAGAAATCGATGAAGCTTTCGCAAACGGGGACCATTTTGATCCATCAGTTGGAAACAATTTGCAATTTAATGATATGCAGAATGGGGATATCTTACATCACATGAATGGGGAAACGAACGGAGATATCAATGGATATAAACTGGATGAAAGTGACAATTCAAACGAGAATGAGTCCGCAAAAATAGACGTACCAAAGCCTGGTTTATGTTACGCTTTCGGAGCCGGATTACACTATGGACAGGTCAACTCGAAAAATAATTTCCAGGTTAGTTTTTAAAGCATAGTATGTGACAACAATGTGACAAGACTATCAATTATAGTTTTGCTCGACAAACACTTATTTCATAATCAGGAATCCATTTGAAGCCGGTGATTTTTCCCTCGCATTTGCCTTTCTATATAACGTCCCTGTCCCCAATCATACGTTATAACAAATTAACACCTTTCTAGAGCGAGTATATATCCTGTTCAATTGCGGTGAATATATACCCACGTCAAAGGAAATATTGAATGTTATAAATATAAAATGCCCTAAATAGATATACGAATTGCATATTTTTTCTTTTATAATCATTCAAATATAAGAGTTATTTATAACGCGTTTTTGTTTGGCCCACTTAGTCAAAGTTTAACAGCTTATTACTTAATGAAGGCACTTGCAACTTTACACTTGTATATCCCCTTTATGTCTCTCTTAAAAGGTGCGCACAAAGGGTGCAGGTAACGGTTGCCTGACAGTGAGCATCACAGGGCCACGCCCCTACACGGTCACCGAGACAACAGTCACTTACACCGGCGACGACCTCTATGAAATCATCTACGAAGTCACGCAGCCCGGCTTTTACATTGTCAACATCAAGTGGTCCGATGCCACCATACCCGATAGTCCTTACATATGCAAGGTCACTCTATAGAATAAGGCGCGGATACGCTATTAATCTTGGTTAGAGAGGGAAATGGTATGTGGGAGGAACTTTAAGCACTATATAAGCACAATGCAAGAACCTTTTGGATGGGTTTGTTTTAAAAATTATTCAGTTTCACGGTGGAGTTAAAGAATCAGTTAAAATTATTTTGGTAATTGACAATTTGATCCGAGTTGTTTTAAATAAGCAACATATCTTAAAAATTACATCTTAAAAATCTCCAATGCGGTGGTAATATAGTGGATCATCAATAAGGGTTCTCTAAACTCCCCTATCATTTAATCATAATAAATATACAGTATGCAATAATCGCATTGCAGAAATAGGGGGTTCTTGGTATTTGCCGGTCAGACTGGATGTGATACATTTTTATTTGTTTTAGAATAATTTATTTTTCCACATGTAAATACGATTCCGGTCAACAAATTCATTTAGAGTTAGATATTTAAACACAGATCGTTCATTTTGTATGCATTTATTTTATAATTTCATACAGGAGTTTGTTTGCTACACACGTTGTTGTCGTAATTAAATATGTTTTGATCTGAGCCTGCAAGTGTTATGTATGTTCGAAAATTGAGAATAATAAAACAAATATATATATATTTTTTTCTATGAAACATACTAGCGCCTGAAGATCACTTTTTTCAAACAGAAAAAAGCAGACGAGTAGATGAGCTCAAAATATGAATCGTCCCATATTTTTTAGCGTGTATGAATCATTTATGATTCATATCACTATTTATGTCTGAACTCTTATGAAATCTAGCCATAAAATATTGTAATGTCTTAAAATATTGCAAGTTAACCACAACTTTGTCAGAATACATCAGGAATGATATATGCTATTCATTATAAAACCATCGCCCTCTCAGTTCAATTAAATACATAAATCACCCGGTGTGACAAAATAAATTCTCTTGAGACCTACCGACGCCCCCATAATTTATTTTACATCAATGAAAATGTGAAAACTTATAGCCATCCACAGTTATGACTTCCATGGATAAATTGCATTCATCGAAGCACTTGCTGGTCTCTATACAGTCTTTTCCATTACTTACACGTTGCTCAGTCCTTTATTCATATCCCCTGTGGAAACGCAGAAAAAGAGACTTAATTAATGCGGATACAAACGTATGTTTCAATGTAACAAATAATCAAAAGCTTAAAATAAGCTAATGTGTGGAGGACTATGTGATGATGTGTATAAGATCATATGCATGTAACACAGTGATTTATAGATAATAAGTCATATTTTGATTACATAAATACATTTAAATAAAGTTTAATAAACAAACTTTGAATCAGATTAAATTAAAATAATGTGGATTAGACATTGACATAAAATTGAAAACATATTTCAAAATATCCATAATATTAATTGTACGAAAGATTTCGTTAATGCACATATGTAGATTACGATTCACTATACGATAACTTTTGGTGCTTACCTCACAGTTTGGCCGATGGTCCAGTCTGTTTTTGAAGAAAGTGGGCCTTTTACCTCGGCACCGTTCTTCGTGACTACGGCTACTTCGTACTGAAATGGAAAGATTTTACTGTTTATACAAGCTCTCTAACAACAATTATATTGATTAAAGTTAAAAAAAATAGCATATTTAATTTTAATTTTAATTATACACTTTATAAAGCTGATTGTTTATCTAGTTCGGCATTACAGTATGTGCCTAAATACAATTTTTACTTATATCGTTTTACTAATATAAATCTTCGCACGAATCACAATTTCGGAAATTAAGCATAAACACTTCCCACGACCTATGCACTATAATTTGAATCAACGTGAATAAGGACTCAATAATTATCACTAAGCGGACTGACCTTGTTCCAAGATCGGGCATCCCTGTAGTAGAGCACTTTCAAGCATCGGTCGATGACCTCTACAGCTTGAGCTTCCGTCATCTTCGGGTTCTTTTCAAAGGCTGACCTCAACATGGGCTATAAAGATATCATACACTTAACTGGGAATGACTTCTCAACTTTTATATCTACGTATATTTTTCAAATGTAATATAAGCTTATGGTACGCATAATCTTTGATACTTAAGTAATTAATAAATTATATCGAGAAGTGACCATGAACATAATCTAAGGTAATCGTAAATATATCTAGTTACCAATGCAATGTAGGCGCCGTAGCCGCTGGCAATGGTGTCTCCTTCAAATGCCACACCAATTTTGTCCACGTATGCCAAAAACCTTAAGTACGAAGCAAAGAAAGATTTAGTTCAATTACGCTTTAAATGTTACAAATAATCGTTTGGATGCCTTATTTTTAATTCTAGTAGAATCATTTGACTGTTTCTATGTTAACATGATGTAAATATGAACAAGGCGTGATAGGAGTGAAGAATAGTCAAAAGAAAAGTAAATAAACGAAATTATATCATACAGAAAAGCATTACTTATTTGTCAAGGAGTAAAGAACTTAAGATATTTGTATTGATACTCAAAACACAGTTGACATGATAGCGCCATCACTCAGAGTATTCACTTACGGCTCGCCTTTTTCGATGCCACCGACGACCACTGTGTTCCACAGCGGGTCAAACTTGGAGCGTCGGTTGTACATGACGCGTGTGAGCCACGAGTAGATAGAAAGTGGACCGAACTTGAAGCCATCGTCCAAGCAGTCCTCATCTATCCTGTACGGTTAAAGTGTGCAAGCATGTAATAATTATAGACATGCGATGTAAATATTATATGTGAATTTATCTAGGTGCCAACTTACAACGTACCTTAAACGGTCTACATTCCATGTTGAGGAAGCATAACAAAACAATGTAACCATACATATTTTTATGGGTCTGTAACTAACAAGATAGCAGTTTAACAATGAATTCAATATGTTATCGAAAAATTAAGAAACAAATATATAGTCATGAAAACAACATTTGAACTTACACTTTTTGGTTAATGATATCACTGAGATGCTGGAAATCTGCGTAATCACCTCCCGCACCGATCACAGTGGTGTCATTGATCTTAAGCAACCTGGATAGATTCTTAAAGCGCGCCAAAGAACCATATGAACCTAATTTATCTGCAGCAATCACAATGCCACCGTCAAACTTTATGCCGAGCACTGATGTCCCTGTTGTGATTGGATACCTGAAAGTAGAGTGTATCCGGGTATGAAATTAGAATATAAAATAAGTTAAAAAACATTTAATATGAAATTGATCTATTCTATTATCATATTCATTTAATTTGACATATCACTCCACTCGAATACATATATCGAATAAAATATAAAAGTATAAAATAAATAAATAATAAGGTTTTGTTTAGAATTCACATCGTTTGTATTACACATACTCTCTTGCACAGATTTGAAGAAAAACGCATGGTTGCACGGAATATGCTGCATTATATGCAACGGTCATAAAATGAGCGCTAGTGAAATGTTAATAGTTCTAAAAATGTTATTTAAAATTTAACTCATGTATTGACATTGAACTAAAACTTATAGGAGTAGCATAAACAATATTTTCAGTACGATTCAGGCGCGGATCTAGAAAATATTGAACATGGGGGCGCATCTGTACAAACTATCAGGCTGACCGGGGTCGCACATTTATTTGTTGGTCTTACATATAAGGGCGAACAGGGGGCGTGCGCCGGGTGTGCCCCCTCTAAATCCGCGCCTGCGATTATCAAATTCAATATAGTCAGAATGTAGAGGCAAAATGGTGAATTCTTCTGGAATCGCTACAAATTGTAAAAGATGAGTTCTCGTTATAGTTATGTGAATATGGTTCTCTAAGATGGAGTCATACTTTAACCATTCAATTATACGTCTTGGCATTGGTCATAATCGTAATATTCGGTTTATGATACATATATATAAGTGAATTACTATGGTTTTAAATGCAGCAAATCAGGGCGATAATTGAAGACTGCTGAATCACTATGTGCGTTAGGCGTGTACATTCGTGGATTGTGGTCAAAACTTACTGTGTATGTTTGACTGGTCCATTATATACATTACTTTGTGCTTTTCCACCTGGAAAATTATAATATTCGCCTGGAACCGGGCCATTTTTCCAAAGCTGAGCATCAAAAGGAGTCGCCATTTTGTGGTTATCTGAAGTTATAAGCACTAAGAAGCTTAAAGGAACATAACGCACTTTTCAGAGAACGTTAACCAGTCCTCATCAAATATCTTATTTTGACTAGTGTTCATTGCAGCATAAAACCACGTAAAATTGAAATATTCAATAAATTTGTATACTTTAAAGATATATTTTAAACAAATGTCTTTCTTATTTTGTAGATAGCTGAACTGAGCGCGTTCATCTAGAAAACTAGATACACGAGAGGAACACATTTTATGAGAGGATAAATGAGAAATTAGAGATATTGGGCAGAATTATTTGTTGAACTAAACGTATGTTTTGGACACCTAAAGTCGACCAGTAGTGATACAAACTAACATTGCGCTCATAAGAAAATTTACCAAAACTAGGTGGTTGACTAAAAGTGTTTTCGCAAAATGTGGCAAAAATACATCTTCTGCCCAAACTCTATAATCTTGTATAAACGACGAGTTGTTATCATGAATCAATGAGGCCCTCTAAAACGCCTCACGACGGGGTGCACTTTCGACAAAGCGGTAAAAGAGCATAGACAGTGTATAGATGCGCTCTGCATTTCAATGTTATTAATTGCGTTTTATCAACGGATAAACAACAATATTACTTTAAAAATGACGTTTAATTCTAATAAAAAAATTGTTTTATAATTTGGTTTTTAATATATTGTTGTTTTTTTATACTGTTAAAAGTTGTTTGGTGCTTTGATGGACAAAATAGAGTCTGTTTATTTGTTCATTTTAAATGATATTACTGCCGTTATTGGAATTCACATTTTTTCTTTTCTTGTTTAATCTTTTGTAAAAAAAAAATCACATTAATTTTGTTAATCCACCCTTCCCCTTAAATACATACACTCAATCATTTGACTGAGTTTTTATGTTTATTTTCTGGTCTATCCTGGTGCTTTTTTAAAGTTTTAAATCATGGAAATAACCTGTTATTATTATTCTTTTAATTTAAAAGAGGGTAGGGCATTTTTTAAAGGGAAAACTTTCACTAGACACTTTTAATCCAAATCTCGATTAGGTTTACCAGGATTATCATTTAAAATATAGTTTATGTCAAGACTCGGTGTAACATTAATAGACGGGGTATCGACGGGGCCCCGCGACGGGTTCTATCGCGGGGCCCCGGGGCAGAAAATTTTGCCCCGACCCATCCCTATTAGGTTCCATTCTATATAGTGCTATTGTCCAATATCCGAGTTTTCATCCGTATGAAATAATACCATTTAACAAAAGAATCGAAAAATA
>LQRL01041882.1:16094-35468 GCA_001703475.1 Hydroides elegans
CTTGTTGCGCTAATCTAGCTAGCTAGAATCATGAAAGAGACACCTTTCATGACAAATCATGATATTTGCATGAATGGCCAAACTTGTAGTTAGATTGATTTTGACAAGAACAACTCGTTTGATGTCCTTCATAGATCGAATCCGGATAATTAGATACACTTAAAACAAATAGTTAGGTATTCAACAATACATAAGAAAATACCCAAACCTAATCAGCGTGTCTCCGGAATATATCATCGGCGTGTACTGTGGGCAATCCGATCCACATGTTGGCTCCATGATTACATTGTCCACCTTTTTACCAGCTACTTTGTCGGTAGGAATCGAAAGTACGGTTCCACCAGCAACTGGGCCAAATTGCTCTGTTTAAGAGCAAAAGAGAAATTATATATATTCAAAGCGTATTTATTGAGAAGAATTGCAGCATGCGCTATGCGAATGGCAAAAGGTTATGTACTATATAAGCAAATTAAGATGGCTTGAATTATAAATTAAGGCTCAAATGGACATATAAAGACTATTTTGTGACAAATCAATTCGTCCATAGATCATCGTTTCATTGTGACATTAGTAAGTCGGTTGATTACATGCCTATTCCTGTTTCTCTGGGGCGGTTATTGAGGTTGTGAAATTTTCAATTCAACCAGTCTCCCAATGCTGTATTTTATTTATCAATAACCCACTAAGCGTTATGTATTGAAGACGTTTTATTACCTCGATCACAATGGTTCCGTTTTGTACCATCACCACATAGACAATTTTAGCTTCCATTTGTGTTGTGGCATGTTCCGGGTGCGCAAATATTCAGATCCATACATTCGTTCACATCTAAAACATACATTTAATTCAAAACCAACGAGTGATTTAAATATATTCATTGTTATTATATATATCAAATGGAGATAAATAGTGTTTCAAACACTATTAGACATATCAAACAAAATGTTCGCACTTCCCATTCACACTTGATTCCATACATTTATCTGCATTAAAATAAGGAAATTTTAAAATGTGATTTAGTTAAGTTTTTTTATTATGTTTGATTAAGTTGTAATCACATACGATATGTGACATCAATATTTGTTGTTCATAATATCTATGTAAATCATAATTCATATCAGCACAAGGGAGATCGCTATGCCTTTAAGTAATTAATTTTTGAGTAAAATGTTTAAGTAGCTTCCTCTACATAGGCCCATCAACAAATATAGTTCGAATAATTGGTTGATTACGATTTACCTAGCTCACAGTTTGTTCCACTATATCCTACACTGCAAACACAATTGTAGCCACTCGGGTAACTCGTAGATTTACAATTACCATTTAGACATGGCGAGTCCAAGCATTTGCCTGTGCAGCAATGTTGAGACATATACATATGATTCAAATGCCATAAATATATATGATTTGCAATGATGCTCTTAAAGTCAATGATAATTTCTAAGCAGTTGAAACTCAATTTCATATGATGATTAAATAAATTACATATAATGATTAGATAAATCACAATTTCATCGCTTAACAGCAATGAATATTACTCAATATGATACTGATCATTATGCATTTACAAACATGCAACTATTACCTCGCGCTTAACAAATTAAATGCTGCGCGTTTTTGCAAGGCCAGTCTGCAAAGTGGTCACCATTGCCATGCATTAAAATAACGCATTTATCATTTCCATTCGGATCATCAGCGTCCCATGAATTGAACACATACGGCTCGCCGTCGAGCCAATACCAATTGCTTCGACACGCTATGCATGGCGCGCTGTGTTTATTTGTTCTACATGTGTTACAGGGAGCGTCTGTGTAAAGTCCTATCCAATGCCACTGGCTTTAACATAATCAACATTTTATAGGTTTTGATTAAATGCATTGTGTCTGTTGCAGCAATGTATATGAATATATATAGTTTGCAAATATATATGCGAGTATGAGTACATATAAACTCGATCTTATATCACTATCTTTCAAAATATGCTGTGATTGACGTATATCATACCAATTAACGTTTAATTTGGATTTTAGACTACATCTTCATTTCGTTTTTAGGGGGTATAGTTTGATTATAAATAAATCTTAAGTTCTAGAGTATTACCATTTTGATTAAATAAAGCTCACTTTATTTGTATGTGCCTATAAACACCCACTCATGTAACTTAGATTTTAGAAAATTCATCTCCTCATAGCTCAAAACACTTGCAAGTTCAGCATTCAGGTTATGGCATCTTTGTCGTGCTGATTCATGTGACAGCTTGTTTTGCGATAGGTGATACAAATACCCATCTTGCCTTAACCATTCTGAAAGTTTTTAGTTAAATGTTGGCATTTTACACAGAGTAGCTTAATTAGAGCTTATGTACTTATGTAAAGCAACATAACCGTAGCCGTAAATATATACATACCGTAATTACCGGTGTATTACTTTATTTTAATTCGGTGTATAGCTCGCACCGATGTATTACTGCACCCTGATTTTCTAAACTATATTTTCAATAAAACTGTATCTATGGCCATTAAGTTTGTTATTGATAAAACGAAATACTATTATGTCAACCTTAAACCAATATGAAATGAATGGGCAATTACTTTGGATAAAGATAAGGCGAAAGTGCTTATACATTCAAGTAGATTAATATAATATAATAACTCAGAAATAATTCGTTCTGGTTGTTGAAATCGGTGTATTACCCGCACCGTTGTATAACCCGCACTCGGATGTTTTGTTTATTAAATCGTTTTTTAACCCGCGGATTATACACCGGTAATTACGGTACGTATGCTATTTAATTGCATAGTTTTTATCCCTTTTGTCATTTCAACAATGCGTCATTATAAACAAATGTTATCCGTTTTTAAGCGCGAGTAAAGGAGGATGAATAAGATCACAATCATATATTGTAGGATAACATTGAATGGCAATATCCTTTCGAAATTTAATAAGTGTAGAGTCCCATCCGAATGAAATAAATCTACATTTACTAACTTACTTTTGATTATAATCAGTTTGACAAATATTTTAATCTATCCTTATCTCATATATAATAGGATATATTCCTCGACTAAGTTCAAGCACCTACCGGTCGATGTAACTTCTCTTATCAATAACATGTACAACACAAAATAGTGAATCCCCATCTTGAATCTATGAATATATTTTACTAAATGCGTTATGTTTTATAAATTTGCAATTTATTCAGAAAATAAAATAACTGCAAACAGTAATTGCGGGTGTTTTGACATATTACTTCGCAAATATGCATTTTACTGATGGTTGAAAAGGATTGCGAGTGTCATATGATAATTATAGCCAGGATGTTTAATAAACAATTATATCTGATAGCTTATGTTTTGGTGTTATTCAGTTCACATGTTTCTGCTGGCAAGTAAATATGATAGTTTTTGATAACTACCTTCAGTAGTGAATTTTACTCAAATTTCATTTGTATTTGTGAGTTACAGATGAAATTGACTAAACTAATAGATCTAATCATTCGTATTAACATTTATGCTTTGAGCGTAACTGTCCATTTATAACTTCCTCATCTCCGAATCGCTGGATAACAAATTCTTAAATCGACTAATGGTATTAAACAAGTTAACTAAGCATTCGGCTCTTGATGATAAGGCACAAAATAAAATCTATGTATTCCTTTATATCAATAAAATATATCACACGCACGTCAATAATATGTCACTTAACAATATCGTTACTCTTAGAAAAATCGAAAAAGGTTTTCTGATATTTCGGTTGAAATTAATTTAAACAAGAGTATTAATCACATGGAGCTGATTAATCTCTTTCTTTTCATTGCCTAATCTGAAATTGAATACTTTTTCATCTATACAATATTTACATATAAATTAGTGTTGTTCCAGAGAGGTTCTCTTAAAATAGTCCAACAAACATGATTTATCATATAATAGATAATCTATGGAATGAATATTATACGAGTATATAGCAGTGTATTCAATTTAAAAAGAAACTTAAATCAATCAGTTTCTTATTCTTACATTATTCGTTGTTAAACATAAGAAATTGCTGTCATAGTTGATACTTGCAACGGAATGGAAACCAAAGAACAAGTAAAACTTACTTTTCATCATATTTCAATACTTGTACTTTCCCCAAATATTTGGCGAAAAAAGCTCAGCATTTTATAAAGAACGTTTATGTAATAAAATATATGTCCTTGTATCTTTTTTGAAATGCATATCGTGCATTTTATTTATGTTATCTATAGTTTAAAGTATTTTCATAAGTAGAAAAATAGAATTAGGCGTATAAGGCTACTAGATGGTCTATTTTGACGTTATGAAAAAAATGTGATAAAAAATCTAATTATTGAAATCATGATTCAATTTTTATTGTTTAAGTTTAAACTTGAGAATAATTGTAAATTGATTCGACACAAATTCAAAGACTAAAGATCTAAAACGTCCCTCTGACCAAAAAATATGTTATGCGTCAACACAATAATTTAAATATATGACAAAATCTATAAATGTTCATTAATACTCATACATCAAACTAACTAAAGAAAATAATAATTGTTATACTTGTTCTTATATTACATCGTTACATCATATATAATATAACTCAAATTAGAAATAATATTTGTTGTAGGATGTGCTGATTGTTTGCCTCGACGATACAGACTTAGAGCCGATCTGTTTGTTCTTACAAAACGCATATGCTATAATAAATTATAATTGGCGCATCGGTTTGTTATCAAATTATATTGATTGGCTCCTCCCGGTCCGGATTGTCTGGTACAGCGCCTGCCTCGATTGCCCAGTTGTTCACACTATACCTTCAGAAAATCGTAGTCATCGGAAACACTCTTAATATAGCCAATAATATTCCTGACGCCTTGCCAATTGAAATGAGAACTTGGCACGAATTCATTGATGATAAGCATGGATGCCCCGCGGTTCCATATGCTTTCGATAACACACATATCAAACACCATCCTAAATCTCGCTTTATCGCTCACGATTTCTAATGTTTCATCACTGGAATCCTGCTTTACTAGCTTTCCTAACAGGCATTTCCTGTAATAATCTAGATATTCATGCCATGTTTCTGTCGGTGTATCTTCTTTCAGAACACTTGACAGAAATGTTACAATATCTAATTGAGGCGCCCATATACGAACGTTTTCCCAGTCGTAAAGGCACAAACGCGATTTGCCTGGTTTTGGATTTTTCCTCATGCAGAGATTACCGACAGTGAAGTCATTGTGAATTAGAGTCATTGGAGAATTTAATAAGATATCGCTTATTTTATCGATGTTTTGAAGAGACTTTCGAAGAATGGCGGTAAATTTCTCATCAAATAGAGCTTTATCGTGTTTTCCCAATATAAAATTCATGACTGTTTTGAAAAACCTATGAGTACTTTGATCTTCATAGCATTTCCTTATATCAGTCTCACCAATACCTAGTTTAATAGGTGTGGGTATCTCATCGCATTTGTCAAAATACATTGCATGGAATACAGCAATACTGCCCAACACTTCTTTCAAATCTTCATCAAACCATTCATCAGATGTGATCCTATTGTAATGCGTAAAAGATCCCTCATCACGTAGATCCTCCATCCCAATTACGTAGATATCTTTTTCCGGATCATTTATTGTAAGGTATATATCTGGTCGTATATCATTCCAAGTAGGATGCTGCATTTCAGCACATGCTAGTTCCCTCTTTTCTGAATTCACTGGTAAATCGAATAGTTTCGCCTTGCCTACTTCAACCAGCTCGTGAAATCCCCTCTTTCCTAATTCGTAATATATGAAGTCCATCATAGCACTACCTTTGGCCTTTATTTTGAAAACAATATTTATGCTCTTAATATTACATCCGTCTTTATCATCAGGACCGTCATCATGATACTTAACCGTAAATGCCCGCAATCCAGTAACTTTTTCCTTTTGTTTATTCGTTCCGTCACCAATAAATGTAAGAGCAGCTTTTGTTGCTTGAAATTGTATTTCTTTATGTGAAATATATTTTGTATTTTTAGATACATTATTTATCGCCTTGGAAAAGAGCGTTTCGTTAAAATCGCTTTCGGAAAATCCAGACATCTTGATATAGCCGTAAATCCTGTCTATTAAAACGAGTTTGACTTGTGCTGACACCAACGTACAGCAAGGCACTGAAATATGTTGCTATCATGGAAATATTAATTCTTCTGTTGCAATTAGGTTGATGACTTTCTTTTGAAAATAAATATGTGTTTTTTTTGTGTTTTGGGTATTGTAACTGTATCTAAAACTGCAACCAATGATCTTTGTAAGTGATTCGATCCAATATATTATTTTCTTTGACATTGAAGCAAGTCTCTCACGAAAAATTTGTGACAAAACTTGTAAACAATACATATATCTACTTATCAGTTTTTTATACTTTTATACTCAGATACAAAATAAAATGACAAATTATAAACAGACAAGCTAATAAAACTGTAACGAAGTTTTCATTTAGAGTTTTTATGTTCCACAAATAATCATGGTCATTAAAGAATTATATATCGTTCGATTCCGTTTTCATTAAGATTCACACAAACAAATTGATCTTATTCAAAAAATAGCAGAATAAGTATTATAAAAGAAACAAAAAGTCCTAACAAAAACCCCAAACAAAAAAAGATCCACTGAAATCGTTGTATACAAATAATTGCTTGAATGTTGAATTTAGGCACAGATGTCAAAATACAATAACTATCTATTTTTTTGAAAAACACATTTATGTTTGATTGGTTGCAAATATAAACTATATTTCTTAATTCTTTTGATAAATATATTCTATAAGTGTTTTGTTTAGAAGTTGTGTTTGAAGAAGAGCACATCGAGAGCTGGGTCTAACAAATGGTGTATCTCAGCAATACCCGACTGTATTTTAAAATTATGCGGGAATGCTTTCTTGCTTTGAGATTTGAGAAATACATGTTTGATACTTTCTTTACTGTCCTGATAAGAAAGGGTTTGGAACCTGTAACTCACAACTGCTAGAATGTCTTTACCAAACTGTTATGTGCTATACTTCATTAAAAGTGTTGCTATATACAACCTTGAAATGATTGATAAAAGGTGTATTCAGCTCCAGGCCGACAAGAAAGGGGGAACAACTCAACTGCCAAGTGCCATTTTTTGGCAAAAATAGTCAACCTATGATTGATGGTAGATGTAGCTCTTTGTATAAATATAAAATGTTTTTATGTTAATTGTGTGTGGTAGTTGCACATACAAAAATATATTTTCGATAATTGTTCATATGTCAGAGTAGCTACGAAAACCAAAACATGTGAATGTAAAACTATATTTATATTGACAGCAATCAAAGTTTATGTTGGATCAGGAGTTTTTAAAACCTGAAACATCCATATTACCATCGAAAATTAATAAATTGGATGGGCTGGATATCAAAAAAGTAAAATTTGTAATTTCTAAGCCTAAATAATTTACATATTTAAGTCGCTAAAATTTATATGACATATTAAAATGACTCATTTAGCTATAATTTCATTATCTAAGTATTAATAATTTGCCAAATGGTCAATCGAAATTATATTTTAGTGGCAGATTGAATCATTAGGGATGTTAAAATTGATTTATGGTAAAATACCAACCATGCAAATTGGTCATATATCTATCAAGTATTTGAAAACAAACCATTTTTATGTTTTAAACCATGACATTTATTATTGAGAATAATATCGACAAAGTTATTATATGTACAAAGGCAAAAATGCTCATAAGCACATTTGAAATTGTATATGTTTCTTTATTTAGATTACATAAAATGTTCAATCAAATGAGTAAACATCCTAACACGTAATATTTTACACTGTAATATGGCCCTTAACTCGCCTCAACTCAAAGGAAAAAATATATAAACCCGTTTACTTTCTTTAATAACTATGTTATCGTTTCTTTGGTTAAACGTACCTTGTAGTTTAAACCGGGATATATAAAATATCCATTACTATTTGTTTATGCTTAAACTAATTGACTTATTGTTGTATGCACTATTGGCTTCAAAGTGTTTATTCTACATTAATGTTTATAAGGATCAATCAATCAACATGACATTGGGAAAATAATTAATAGAAGAATATCGGAAAAATAAGTGAACATTTAAACATTGAATTGTAAATCATATTTGAAAAGAAATGAATACCTGCTTTGAACTAAAGTTTGTCAATGTTTATCCTTCACATAATATAAACAACCATTATATATACTTATCGAACCGGTACATTTATCTAAATCAGGGTATGAAAACTAGATTTTCTTAATGAAATGTGTGGAAATCAAAGCAATGAAAATATAAAAAAATATATAAAAACGGTAAACTACTCTTCAAGTACAATCCCTGATTTCATAATACTTATTATTCGTATTTAGATGATACACTTTCTTATGGAATGAAGATAAATATGCATTATATATCTAATTAACTCATTATATATAAAGTATTTGACTATCAAATAACACACTTTCTGTATAGTAAAACCGCTATTTATTAGAAAGCAGAGGATTTATAGCAACTTCAAAAGCTAAAACAATACATGACAAAAACATAAATATAAAAAGAATGTAAAACACCGGTATAACAAGTTCAAATAATACAGGTCTATGAGATGCCTGGACAGATTCATGGCGACAATTAATTTTTGGATAGGATTCTTTTTGCAGTCGTTGCGTTATACCAAACTCGGCCATATCTGTAGTAAAATCATTCACATATCGCTTATAAGCGGAATTATTCTGCATAGCCAGAGCAACTGTATTCATTTCCCACGTATCAGTTATTGCAAGGTTACAGCTTTCGTTCGGGTACCTTAGACTAAATGCATGATAAAAGTTAGCAGTTCCAATCAAAACAAAATTTTCCTCGTGAATTTTATTAAATAAAATGGACAGGTTTGTAGATAAAACTTCAGGGTCAGTACGCTCGAGCTGCTTGATTTGTTCATACAATTTATGATCCAACATATGTGGAGAAGTTGTGAGTTTATTGACCATATTTGATTCTCCTAGTACCCCAAATTTAAATGTATCTTGATCAAGAAGATCATAAACTGTCTTAAATGGAGGTTGATTGACAGAAACGGTTAAATATGATACAATTTTTGCTGACCATACTGTGACCAGAATAGTACAAAACATGAAAAGCATTACAAATATTACATTTCTTTGTCCGTTTCTAGTAATCGTTGTGAGTACAACGCCTTGTCCTATTAAGGTCGACCAAACAAGAAATGTGATGTTCATAAAATATCGAGACAAAACAAATACACATTCTTTTTTAGAACATTTTGTAAGATATAACATTAAATCCGGATCCATGATTATTATTTTCAATAACAAAACTATGCTTGAAATAATTAATATCAACCATATACACAACCAAACAGTTGTACTTAGTGGTCTAAGATACAAATCAAAAGACGTATATTTGACTTGAGGTATATTATAAAGACCAACATAATAATTTTCAAATAATGAAACGTCCGCAAAATCCATTACAGACTCTCGAAATGGATGTCTACCCAACCAAGCGCAAACAAAATCGATTTCTTTTCTCTGAAGTTCCCCTATCATTCCATTCCAATTTCCATCTGCTTGCTTAGCCCCCCATTTTCCGTCTTTTGGCTCCGTTATATCATAGGTAAAATTCAAACTTCTGGCTAGGTCAACCATAATTTCAGCAAACGTTCCTCTGAATTCACCATTTTTATTTTTTGATAAATGTAGCCCTCCTCCAATATGAGTGCCTATCCTTAAATGTTTATTATTTAATTTGAATTGAGAATTTGGAAAAAGAACATCCGTCAAACCACCACTCTTAGTTAAAGTTTGAATGTTTTGATTTGATATAATATCCCAGTATCTCTTTGTGACGCCATACATAGCTGTATATGGCTGTATAAGATATTCATCGCCTTTTATCTCTGCCATAATACACAATACATTATCAATGTCCCCAACTTGTTCTAGAAACTCAACTGAACATGAAACAAAAGGAACATTTATGAACACATACTTATGCAAATGTGTGAAATAGCCTTGTTGACCTAAGTAATTGTCCATCTTGTGAATAGTTTTAAGAATAGCGGTTGCAAAGTATAATGATCCGATGAAAATGAAATATAATTCACTAATTATGTTGATATCTTGAAATGTATGTTTTAGCACATTTGTCATATTATTATCATTTCTTATTGTAAATATACTGGTTTTGTCTGAATATAAACCTTTCATATCCTCCAATGATAATTTCGTATCATCCTCAATCATTATAATCTGCTCTCTAAAATGTATGAGTGATAAAACTTGTGCAATCACGTCATAATATAATATCTTACCGTTATTTTTGCAACGAGTAACCATATTATTAAATGTATAATTGTTTTGTTTGCGATTTGACCGCCAATCCGGATGTTGCTCACATTGAATAACACCATCGATGATGCCGGTTGTTACCGTTTTCAGAACCATGAGCATAATGAGATGAAATATTTGATTAAGCAAAATCATTGTTCATCGTTGTGAACCGTTTTTTTTTGGAATCCAACAAAAAAATTTAAATGAAGCCGTAGTTAAGTAGTAGAGCGCTCGCTTCCTAATCTCGATGTCCCAAGTTCGAATTCGACCCGGCTTGCGTTGCTGGAGAATTCAGCAGAGCGAGTCATCTGACACCGAGTTTCGGAACTGCAATGAATTATCTTACTATCCCACAGAACTAAATTCGCCAATTGCCATTAATTCTCGGACTTCTCTAATAAAAACAATAATAATGATATTCAAAAGATATCTATTTATGTGTGGGTGCCCATAGATTTTGAAGTAGTCTTGATAGTTTAAATTTATATGCATTTGATTTCTGACAGACGAAGGTTCACTTGCTTCTCTAAGCAGCATATGTCAATTCTATGCATTTATGAAATTATGAATCAATAATCAGATTGGAAAAGTGTCCCTTTAGAAGCTATATATGGCTTTATATATTAAGGCTTATATAAAGTGTATGCATAAAATGTGTTTTATCAATATCTGTTCTCAATAAACTTACCATTACTTACAGTTAATAAATTAATATTTTCTATGTATCTCTTCGCGAAAGCATTTTTGGGTTCATTCTAATGTTAAATAGATAATTTTTATAATGTTAATTTTTGCCAGCGGTTGCATAAAGGCTGTAATTGTGTTGCTCTACCATCATTTTGGGTCTAGTTTAACTTTTTTACATACTGTGAAAACGTCACTTGATTACACTCAATATTTCCCATTGATATTATTCCGAAAAAAAACCGATGTCCATTACATGGAAACTAGGATAATGTAAGGATTAATTAGCTTATATGATATAATTTATTATACTAATCTATACATAAATATTAACGAAGCAAAATAACAAAATAGTAGATATCGAGTTTCTTTATTTAGAAATAATTCGCAATGTTTTTAATCAATACTACGTACCTAATATTGATTTAGCCTATAGCTTGAAAATAATTATCTGTTTATTGGAGAGGCTTCCACCTTGATATATTTTCAGGGGTTTATATATGGCCTTATAACATTTG
Source organism: Hydroides elegans (assembly GCA_001703475.1). NCBI lineage: Eukaryota > Metazoa > Annelida > Polychaeta > Sabellida > Serpulidae > Hydroides > Hydroides elegans. The sequence continues at coordinate 27,696 of LQRL01041882.1, forward strand.
ATGGAAATTAGTAAGTAAAAACACAGGCGAGACAAGGTTTGATCTGTGAGTAAATAAATGATAGGATCAAACATGAAACATCAACAAAAAATAATATATATGAATAATGCAATACAACACCTGATACTGCATTAGGGATGTTTACACGATGCTTTGTTTTGTGCTCTGTTAATGTTAAATGAATCGAAATATATGTATTAGATATCTACAGCTTTCATGTTGCCGATATTGATCTATGTAGTTTTCAACATCATTTTTAACAGTTAGACTGTTTTGTTGAGATTAGCTTTTAATGATTTATATAACCTTTTAAATTATACCAACGAAGCTTAATTGGTTGTTTTATATTTTCGGTTATTCGAATGAAAACCATTGTAATATCAATGATTCAATAACATTCGCCACATCAGAGATAACATTTCAAAGAATGCATTACGTAAGTGTCGTTCATAATCTAGTTATAAAGTCTTATAATATTTGCAGATAAAGGATTAGTATAATTGCATTCAAGCTCTTAGATTCGCATGCTAAATATTTTGGTCCAATATATGTCCAGGTGTTGAAGGCTTATTTACCATATTGGGCCCACTTTGCCCTCGAAACTTAAATATTAAAAACTTTAAAAGGGTGGCTATTAACAGAGACTATCTTGTATGAAAATATTTTACCTGGTCGAACTGGTACTATGATAACATTCATCTTACAGAGAACAACATGCACTACAGTTTGGTAACCATTTTTTTTCTAAAAGCAGTGCATAACCTCGGCAAATTAAGGTTGCCAAAATAAGATATAGATTATTCATCATGGTGTGATATATGACAAAACCAAGTTTTTCAGAGTGTGTAGGAAGTCTTCCTATAATATTTGCGATAAATAAAGCAGTGAGTGCATAATCTAGCTCGATTAAGCTAGCAATGATATTCATCATGTTGTTATATAGGAAAAAATCACATTGTTCGGATTGTTAAGTAAAGTCTAACCTGTTATACTTGCAAGAAAAATAGTAGTTTATATTGACAACACAATGCTTGCTGTAATCAAAATAAGTGCGATACATAACAAAATAGTTGAACTATATGGTCGCATATACAAATCAAAATATCTATATTTTATCTTGTGTGTATAATAAATATCGACATATTTGATTTGAATAACGAAACATCCGCAAAATCCATTACAGACTAAGAAAAAATGATATTGACTTAACAATTAGGCATTAAAGTCTAGTTTTGTCCATAATTGTTCTGCAATCAGCTATTCCGACTTCCATCTGACCGTGTCGCACCCCATTTGTCATCTTTGGATTGCATTATATCATAAGTAAAATTTAGACTCCGTACTAATTTTGCTATAATTTTAGCATTCCAATATATTGTCAATTCTTTTCTGGTCTTATAAATAGGTCTCCTTCCACATTCCTTACATGTTCATTAGTGAGCTTGACAGTTTCATTACGCAAACACTGTTTAGTTAGTTCGTAGAACACGACATTTGAGGAATATCGATGAAAACGGTTGACCGGGGTAGTGAACGGGCAAATACATCCACGCAGGCACATGTCCCAACTGTTGCATGAACACACACGAAGGCGCCCATGACGGATAGCAACTTTAATTGTGAGTGTCTATGTCTATGATAAAATAACGTATTTTCAATATACAAATTACAATACAAGGATATATAAAATTAAATTAAAAAGCATACTTTTGTCAAATATGGAACAATCATCTTATTAAATGCTGTTGATTTTTAATATGTTCTGTTTTATGATCGTTTAAATATATGTATGCAAAAAGTATGTAAATGTCAAATGCATTTAAATTATGGTTTCATGTATTCATTTGTTCATTGATCTCAATGCTTGAACTACTCTAATTATATGCAAAGACCATTACAAACAATGACAATTACAAACAATGACTGTTCAACCGTACATACAAGGCCTATGAAAAATGGTAGGAAATAACATCATTGATGAAAATGATGAACACCAATACTGGTTATATAGACTGTAAGGATAGCAAAAACTCGCAACTCGCTGCTCGCAACAATTAATAGTAACATCACACTATTTCCAAATTTGACAACTAAAAGATTACACATATAAATCTTTGTCGATTTCTCCAACATGCTAGAGTAGATCATTTGAGTAAGGTATGCCGTCTAGATCATTCAACATCCCTTATGTATATGAATATTATTGGCTTTATGAATGAAATGCGAATGGTGTTCGGGATAAAACATTTTGAAGATCCAATGATACTAAAATACAATTAATTGAAAGTTGATTAGTTAAAATATTGTATTTAATCCATTATATTCATTGTTCTCAATCATATACACGCAACTCGCATGTCGAGTGATAAGACTTATATTTTAAAACGATATTACACCCCTTTCCTCAAAAGAATATTGGAAATTTGAAATCTAACGATTATACTATATTTTTTATAGAATATGATTTTGAGTTTTTCTTTACGAATTCACTGAATTCACAATTTATACAATCATGTTCATTTAAATGACAAGCTCATCTCATCGACATCATAAATATCCTAGGTTAATATTAAATTGAAACCTTTGTCATGCTGTTAAACGATAATTCTAAACTTGCTATATTTTTGTTCGAGAAGTCCCCTTCTGGAAATTCTTTCGGGGTTTTATATTTTGTGCTAGTGATATTCTAATACGTTATAAGTTAAAACACAGATATAGCTATATTTGATCTGTGAATGGATTTACTTAATGTGTGTTTGAAAAGAACACACATGAAAAACGACTTAGATTTACAAATGGAAAAAGCTATATACCATCTGATACCGCATTTAATGGGATTTTCACACGGCATTAAAAGTGTATTGTCAGTGTAGTAAGAAGGAAAATATAGATTGCAACTATTATGTTGCACACATTGATGTTGAAAGCAAAGGCTATTTTTAGCCATTTATTTTCATACCATGACTTATTTTATATGTTTTTCAAAAAATAATGTTATTGAATATGTGTTTTTGATAATCTCGATTTATGAAAACTTTTAATGCCAATAAATATGTTTGTTATAACAGTGTGTGAATAAAGCGGTGGCCCTGTGGCCAGTGGCCAAAACCTTCGTCGGGCCACCGGGTTTTAAAATCCCGTGGCCCAAATGGCCACCGCCATTTTTGGTAATGCAATGGTTTGGGAATGCAATGGTTTGGTAATGCAATGGCTTGGTAATGCATATAAGGAAACATAAATTCATCATGTTATAAATGCTTATACATACATGTATGTTTGTGATTATGGAAATTAAAATCTAGGAGTACATATCTAAATATTTATAATAAAAATGTACTATTCACATTATTAATAATATAAAATAACTTGTTTTTGAATAATAGCTAAATTTAATTTTGTATTAGATTGGCGCAGCAAAAGACACATTTTCTGAACAGCGCAAATCAACTAAAAATCACGATTCAATTTTGTAAGAAGGTTAATTCATCTGAAAAGCTCTTTATGAATCTAAGAGTATTTTAGCACCGTGCCACACATTGTTACTTGGTACAAACTCATTAATTATTAACATGGACGATAATTTGTTCAATAGTCGCTCAATTACACACATATGAAAGACAAATTTGAATTCACCTTTGTCAATCACGGATTGCAAAGTTTCATTACTAGAATCTAGCTTCACAAGCTCTTTTAATATACATTTTCTATAAAATTCTAGATGTTCATACCATTTGTTTATATCACTGCTTTCTGATAATGCACTTGCAAGAAATGTTACGATGTCTAATTGAGGAGACATTATTCGCATCATTTCCCAATCATACGCACATAAGACGGATTGACTTGCTGTTGGATTCTTTCTTAAGCAAATGTTATCAATAGTTAAGTCATTATGAATCAGAGTATGAGGACCCTTGCCTAAAATAGTACATATTTCATCAATATTTCGTAGCAATTTTCTAGAAATCTCAGCCATTCTTTGATCAAATACATGTTTATTATTTTCTAAATGATACATCAAAGTGACTTTGATAAGTTGTTTTGTACTTGGATCACCATAACATCTTGCTATATTTGTTTCACCAATAGTAAGTTTTATATTCTCAGGAATTTCGTCACATCTGTTATAATATAAAGCATGAAATGAAGCAATATCGCTGAGCACTACTTGAATATTTCTATCCTCCCATGCATCTAGCATGCTGCCATGTAAATGTGTAAATGAGTTCACATTGCGTAAATCTGCCATTGCAATGAGATAAATGTTTTTGCTAATATCATTTAGAGTCAAATATATTTCTGGATGTATAGATTTAAAAACCGGATGTTGCATTTCAGCAAAAGCAATTTCTCTTTGTTCCGAGTTGAATTGTATATCAAATATCTTCCTCTTTGCGGATTCTACGATTTCATGGTGCCCCCTTTTAAACAATTCCTGGAGTGTATTTTGCATGATTGCACTACCACTTTGTCGTATTTTAAAGACAATGCTTAAATGATTTTCCTCGCCTCGATCTTCCTTATGATATTTCAACAAGAAGCTACGAAATCCCGTTACAATTTTCGTACTTTCATTTCGAAGCCTACCTATATAAGAGGTAACTCCGTTAGCTGTTTCGAAGGGAATTTCCAGGTGCGATATATAATAACCGTTTATGTTAATGTCTTGTAAAAGCCTTTCAAATAATTCCCGATCGAAATTTTCCTCAACAAATCCTGACATGATGAAATCGATTTAGTCAAAACGCCTTTGTTGACAATTGTACCTTTTAAGCTATTTTGTAAACCATCTAATATTTTTATATATTCTGTTAATGAGTCGTTACTTTCAACAAATCAATTTTCAATTTAATTTCAATTTCAAAACAGATGTGTATTGTTTTCTTCATTTAATTGTGTAAAAAGGGAACATGAAATATTCTTTCATTAATGTATCGCGACCAGAGTGTTTTGAGCTGAAAGGTATTATTAAAGTTCTAAAAGTTACTAAAAGATGCTGAATTGGCTTCTGTTACAAGCATAATGAATCAAGATTTTCAAAAAAAGATCTAATTAAGCGTCGAATGTTCAAATGTTAAGAAAATATTTCACACTTAATTGAAGCAAAACGCATATGGTGTAGTTAAGCCAATCCTTGTTATAGTTCAATGCAAGATAGGATAAGAATAATATTTGATCAATTATTAATCTTGGTGCCATGTTTATTCTCTTTGCATTACCTTTTTGTATTATTATAAAACCATTATTTTCCATTTCAAATAGTTCAAACATTGTCTGTTTTTTTAATAGGTTTGTTCTTATAACATGGTTTAAAAATGCATAGTTATTTAGAGATCAATTATATATATAACGCACATTTTCATTTTTCATTATTTCATGCAAATAGTTCCACGTGTTTTTTTTTCAAAAATAGGTTCTGTTTCAAAGCACAAATGTCCATATAAAAAATGGTAAAGGCGAAGATTTACAATGCCCCACACAGTAAAAAATAGTTCACAAAAAGGACTGATTAGGTCCTGTTTGCGAGAAAGGTTGACAGGTAGACAGGTCGACAAGTCGACAAGAAGAAGTACATTACCAGTTTTCTTACGGTAAAGTTATATTGTGATATATTAATTATACATGGAGATTATGCCAACCACGATATGTCGATCTGTCAACCTGTCAACCACATGCTATGAATCATATCTGTGTAAATAAAATCGAATAGTGATTTATGGTGCATATCAACAACGGTCAATGCCGGCAGCTGTCTACCTGTCGACCCGTCTACCTATGAATATAAATGGCGAAGAAGCATTTTTCTTAAATTTATCATTTGATAATAGTACTGCAAATTTAAATATTCTTACGCGTAAGTGTGTGGGGAATTCCAAAGTTGTTCCATTGTAAATGTGTTGTTCCAACATGTATCCCTATTTGCAGCCTTTTTAAATTCAAATATAATTTCTTATGTATATATTTATTAATTTCTATCATATGTTGGTATTTAGCATTCCTGGTAAAAAAATATGTCGTCTATGCAAACTGGTCACGTATTAAATCACTTAATAATAATAGGTGAGGTTTACTGATGTGAATATTGATCTATAACTCAATGAGAAAAAAAAACAGTCCTTAGATTCATAAAAAAATGAAACAATCACAATATTTTTTCTGTTCATTTCATGCATGAAAAAAAATCCATAATTGATTTCACCGCACCCATCTTCATCACAACGGTCACATAATATGATACTGTGGTATACACAGCTACATTGGAGATCAATATTATAAGCGCCTAATTGGGCAGCTATATGTAGTTACTGTAATTTGAATATATCATAAAATAATTCAAGATATATATTTAAATAGCCTTCGGCAAAATATGAGTTGTTCTCGGTTTGAGAGGGTCTATAGATTTTAGGGTTTTAGGTTATGTCCTGCTAAGATATCCGTTTTCACCAGATAAAAGGGACTCGTGGCATATCAATGTATAGATATCTTAATATGAATTATAACTGAACTTGTTTACAGTATGTTCTTAGAAAATTTACATAGAAAGGTTCACTTATTTAATATTTTAGGAACGCACTGTAAACCAAGTTTCAAGTTCCAAGTTTTATTTAGAATGGTTCCCATACACTAATCATTATCATTAATAGTGTATGGTATCACCCAATGGATTTTTTGTAACAGCTTACATGATTGGCTGTCAGAGACACACACCCCAAATCACATGACTTTTTTGTCAAATTTATCGTACAAACATTATTACATGCAGAGCCAAATTTAGAAGGTAAAAATAAATGTTTATTTTAAATGATATAGTGCATTTTGTGATGTAAATAACTGCAACATGAATTGGAAAATTGATTTCTTATAGGCTCACTAAACGACATTCGATAAGTCCTAGCATTTTTATAAATATATCCTATTATCACTCACAACGTCAATGAACTCATGTGACTATGTTATCTATTTTGTCTCATTGTCAACATCATGTGTCTAATACCATATGACAAATCTCCTATTATCGCCCATTCATGATTTTTCATGGACATATTATTTTTTGACGACTCTCTAGATTACAACGCATAAAAGAGAGTCGGATTTGACAGCATCGTTTTAAGAGAGGAAACTCTTTTGCACAATTTATTGGGACATAGATCAGGTTTAAGGGATGGTGTTATAGACAAACCAATGCTATAATGACCACACATCGATCAAGCCATAGTGAAGAAACGAGAGCATATATTTGTTTGTTAATCCTTGTCATTAACCAGGTGCATTAAGAGTGACAACGATGGTGCTTATATACCTTTTGAAACATTGCATGAAAATAATTGTGACTTTTGAAATGCTTTTTTATAAACAACATCTTGTTAAACATTTAGCAGATGTTTGACGGATTTCAGTAAACTTTATTCCTTATGGTCTGAATATTGTTTTTCGCTGTTGATGAAATAACTCAAGAATGTGGAGGCCTAGCTACTTGACAGCTATCTTAAATTGAAGCGCTACACCTGATAAAGGACCTTTTGATATTTGCGTCTTGATTCGTATGACCGGAAGTAACAAATGTTGTGAGCATAGGTTTCACTGTACACCAGACATCAGGAAATTGAGGAGGCGAACTTGAAATAGATAACATCACTCCCACCGTTTTGTTACCAGTATGATATAATATGTTTTGATTAATCAAATAGGGGCGGGAGCTTCTGTCCGATTTTCTTGTACCTTATTTTCCCTCCCCGCTTCTAATTAGTACAATGTTGGTAAACAACCACCCCC
>LQRL01041913.1:0-15678 GCA_001703475.1 Hydroides elegans
ATACCATTATATTCAAATTTTAACATATACTATTTTACATGTATATATTTTAATATCCCACCCACCCTTCCCTTGCCGTTTTCAATTTGCTTCAAAATAAACTCATTGGTACATTTACCATGGTCAGGGGGTGTTGCTATAAATATTTGATTTAATAAAATTATACTGCCAAAGACTGCTGTAGTTTTCATTGGTTTCTAAACATTTACAACACAAGAGTAATTATATACAGATTAAAAGAAAAGTTGAAGTTAAACCAATATATTTCTACCATAGTAACATATACCTCGTGTAATAAAATCAATTAAATTAAGGTGTTTCTACATGATAATCAATATCAATTACATTCGCACCAATCAGCATAGTGCATAGAAAGTAACCATATGTTCTATCAACATCCCAATTCGCAAGTATCTCCTCTGCATATACCATTACAGCATTGATAATCGGTTTCACGGCAGCCTTTATAGCCCAGCTGAATACACTCCGAGAGCATCAAGCTACACACGCCTTGTCCATTACCACCAATCTTACAATAACCGTGACAGCATTCACCGTTATTCATACAGGAATTGCCTAATCCACCGCATCCGCATGTTCCGGCCGAAACGAACTTACCCTCTATGTCACAGAAGAGGCCAGAACAACATTCAGAGTCAATGCTACAAGCATCGTATTCATAACCGCATCTTGGCTGGCACGTGCTATAACTACGCGCTGCATCGAACTCACAACTGTTTTGTCCACAGCAGGGATCGCTATACCAAATACATGTATTACCTTGTTCAACGCACGTGAATTCTCTTGTATCCTGCGTATTTTGGAGCGTTCCTTTTATAAAATTAAATTGTGGTGTAAATAATATGGTTTAACTAGAAATTATATGAAATATACGATACTTTTAACTCTGTTGGATGCACATTAGATAAAAACATAAAAATTCAAATCACATTCAGACAATAAAGATTTCAAAGTGTGAATTAAAGTACTTACTGTAGGAACTTCTCTCAAAAATATTTTTTTAGAAATATGTTTGAATACACACAAGTGCTGCCAGTAAATCATATTCTTTGTAATATTTTAAAAATCAGGAATATTAGAAATAATAAATCATATCTTAGTATATACTAAATCGTAATACCGACTTACCACATTTCGAGAAATGAGACAGCAAGCCGATGACAACGAAAATTGTATCAATCAACATTTTATGTCAGTATTTTTTTTCTATAATGATAGAAAATCCTTAAATGCATTCGTTCGTTGATGCTGATCTTTTATACTTTTCAAAAAACAAAGAAACATATGTGTATTATAAATATATGATTGATCAAACAAACATATATTGAAATGCATTCAAAGGAAAGGTTCAATTAAAAGATAAATCAATAATTGCGGATAAACACGTTGTTTTTTAATTTCAAATGATTCACATGAATCTACTTCGTAGACATTGTTATGTTCGATATTCAGAGTCATACCAATATCTTTAAAATATATTGCATATGATTCTTTTTTATATATATTTAAACATGTGCTATTTTAAAAACATTTAACAACACTGAAATCAAATCAACAAGCAAATCATAGGATATTTGAAAAATAGATGCCTGGATATTGATAATGCAATTAGTAAAGATGTGTATTTTGATATCTCTGAACTATGTAAATTGTAAACAGTTTCGAATCAGTATATATGTGTTGAGTTAACTGTTGTATTTAGTTTGAAAGAACAACATATGCAAACGAAAAACTGGGTGCTTTTCCTGTAAAAGTCGTCTTTCTTCTAAAGTGTTTTTCTTTTTACAATTATCCGCATATTGAAGATGGATAAAACTTAATTGTTACATGTTTTAATATGTAAAGCAACTAGTAGTGACGTTGGATCAATAGGTTAGAATTGTATGTATTGATGTGTACAAATACCAGTGAAAAGTATGTGAATGACATTGCTCACTTGCTATAAAGGATGTTTTTTTTTCATTTCTATACACCTGTTGCATTTTATATAAAACCTTCCTGTTGACGATTATCATTCCTTTGAATATATGAATACATAATGACTGTTCATCATTTGTCCATTAATAGGCTTGACTTAAAGCAAATATATGCTTGTTTTTGTTGAATTATAAAGCAACATCACTTTCTATCTCTTTTAATTTTAAGAATGAACATATTGTCATCTGTTTCTGCAGAAATATATCAAATACATTTAGCTCTAATTGATTGACAAGGCTTTTAGAAAATTGTTCTTTTCGTGGTTTTTCTATTTGTTTTCGATCTTTTTTTCTGTTTAATTAAAGTCCCAAAGTAAACTAAGCTCTTTAAGCCATCATTAGAGTGAGTACGTAGTTTTTAGCTATCCGATTATATAATGATTATAAATTTATACTCATTTTACCAAACCCTTATTTACCGGATATACCGGACATTCTAAATTGTGTATCCAAGTGCGTTAAGCGAGGGCTACCCAGTCACATCATGCATCAAGAATGCTGCATCCTACATCCTGCATCGTTGAGGCCACTCATTAAATATTCTCTGCCCAATTGATACATGTAATTGATTGAGCAAACGATCAGAGCGAAGAGTGGGTTATAAAGTTTTCATTGAGACTAAGTCTAAAGGCTTCTTAGGAAAAAATATATTTAAAACATTTTTTTAAGATTATGTTTTAAAATAATCAAATATGTAATATTATATTTGTAAAATATATTTGTACAATTCGACGTTATACATTTTACAATGCAAAAGGATTAAAATTACGCAAGTATCTGTTAAGTCTAAAAATATCGCAAATTTCTATCATTTCGTGAACGGAAATATAACAGATAATGAGCATAAAAAGCGGTGTCAAATTGCAAACTTTGGGATTGAGGCATTTAATAATGAATATTGGCGTAGGGGTCAGTTTCATTCTAAGGCCGTGCACATATGTCAGATAGGTTTTAGATCCGCGGAGTATATTATCGGGTATTTGCATGAATAACATATTGGTACCTACGATTTTTATGCATATCGTTAATGTAAGGATTGACGTATTTGTGCCTACGAATTTAATGCATAACTTTAATGTAAGGATTGACGGCTTTGGTAGCTGTCTGCAGCCGATGTTTAGAGAGTGATGTTGCTGGTCGCGGAGTTTTATGCCTCTATAGATGATGTTCGGTTTTGTTATGAACGGTATCTTTCAATATGGCTATAGCACACTCGTAGTTAAATGTCTGAGGAGTACCTGTATTTGACGAATGCTGGATGCTAGCTTACACGAAATGAATTTATCTCACGAAGATAAATGAATAGTAAAATAAATATTAAATATATAGTATGAACAAGTAGTATATGCTTACAATTGTATGTTGTTTTAGAAGACTTAATGTATATAGCGGAATAGCAATGTACCTGAATTGACGCAGGTTTACTTTGAATCATTTCGGCTGTTGACTGCACGCTTTGAGTTTGTGAGGTCCTTTATTTATTTATTTATTTACGTCATTTGTTACGCGCTTATTTTGTATTTATTATAAACTTAAACGCTGACAATGAAATCCCTTTAAATAATGATATAACATACTAGAAACAGCATTTTAATTATTTTTTTCATAAACCCTATTGAACAGCTTATGATTGCGACACTTTAATGTTTTCTATGAGCTCATTATTCAATTTTTGCGTCTGCGTACTGAAACGATCTTTGCCAAAAGCGTTTTTTTCGTTCTTATTAATTGTAGGAAGTTACTTGATTTTGACCTTAGGGCACGTTTTTGAGAGTAGAGGTTCACAATATCCCGTAAATTTACCGGTGCCTGGACCCTGAGGCGCATGCTACGAATAAGCTTGACCAGACGCATCACGAACGAGGAAGTGAAACGTATCGTATGTACCAAAAGGTCGCTGTTTGAAACTGTAAAGAAGAGAAAGTTGTCATTTTTGGGCATGTCACAAGACAGGATTCCCTGCAAAGAGATCTACTGGAGGGCGAGGTCGAGGGCAAGCGCGGAAGAGGGAGGCCAAGAGTGTAATGGAGTGACAACTTCACCCAATGGACGGGCCACACTTTCGAGCGTACTGCCCACGAGCGAAACAGCTGGAGGTTCGTTACCGGCAACGTCCATCGGCACACCACTTGGTAAGGTAAGATACCGGTGTCATCCCATTCATAGACCTATAAATTAAAGTCAATGTCTTGAACAGGCACATTTCCCTCACGCGTAGCCAGTGTATTCCCTTGAGTATTGGTGAAATTCGATCTATACGACTCGCATCAACAATCACTCGGCAGCTTCATGATCCTTGAAAATCTATCGACAATACATTGGGGAGGCCCGTTAATATACTATTACAATAGTCCAGCCTTGCCATTATCAGCAAATGGACGATGATCTTAGTCGCTTCAAACGTTTACTGTCTACCGGGACTATTAGGATGTAATCGGAATGTAATTGCATTTTTTATAACTATGTGTTTTATCGTACTTAGACACAAAAATATGAATTTAGTTTTATCCTGATTCAATTTTAAGCTATTTGAACGCATCCATTGGGTAATTTGTTTGATGCCATAATCCGATTCCTTATTTGCTGCTACCTGGGTTTGCTCCTTTTCGGTTCAAAATACTTTTGCGGTCTATGTGTCGTCGGCGTAGCAATTGTATATGAGTTGAAACAAAAACAGAAGCCTTCCTAGTGGCCGTACACAGTCACTATATTGTCTCGGATAGTCTGAAAACCTTGTAGCAAGGAGTAGTCCAGTGTCACAGGGTCAGAATACGTGTCATTAACGTACACTTGAACGATTCTTCATGACAGGTAAAACTGAAGCCATTTCTACAGCATCACCCGTGATGTTGAACGCATCCCTGAGTCTCGATCATATTGTCTATCATGTCTAGAGTATCTTTTGCAGATATCAAGTATGTTTTGCGCTATTCAAATGTGTAAATAAGTATGATTTCGTAAGTTATGTTGATATTTGCAATCTATTGATGCACAATAAAAGCACATGATAAGAACATTGAAAATACATCATGAAGAAGCCGTACATATGAAAGTTATTGGCACGAAGATGGGCATTTTAGATGCCCGAAGCCGGAGGCTGAGGGCATCCGAGATGCACATCTGAGTGCCAATAGCTCCATATGTACGGCTTCTGAATGCTGTATTTTGTTTATAACATGTCAAAAAAGCAATTGGTATGCCATTTAGTGTGGTTTTTATTTATTGTCATTGGAGAGTGCCGATACAGCATTGTATTGCCCTCCAGTGCCATTTCTATCCTTTTCTTTATATTTCGATTTCCAACATGTAATAAATTTCAATATTGCTAATATATAAATAATATCATCATTCCTGTTACGTTCCTTGATACCATACTTTATGTTAATGAATGTATTAGAAACAGAATTTTAACTTAATTCGCTAGAAGCAAATAGTATTCATATTTGATTAAATGTGTTCCTGATAGTTAGAAAGAGTTGATTTTAAAACGATTAACACTTTCGAATATTAGAGGAAATATCATATTTTTTTGTATATTTTGAATAGCAAGATATAATAACATATTCCCAGACACAACTGCATTGATTGCATGATCGTAGAATCCTAAATTGGAAACTAAACTGTATTTTAATAGATTACCCCAATATCAATATCGTATGTGATATAACTTTATTTTAATATTAAAACAGTCGCATCAGTCAATGAATATACACACATCAGTTTAAAATCAAGCGTTCTTTTTACTATAAGGTCCGTGTATCTATATAAACTTATATAGAATATGAGTTACTTAATTGATATGAATATAATAATATGAAAACAAAAGGGTATTGAACCTCAATTCGTTAAATTTAAATACTGTGAGAATATTAAGTAAAATTTAAACTCATAAATGCATAAACGCAGGCAAAAATGTTTATAAGAGTAACATTTATTTTAATCCCACAGTAAATAATTACATACCGTCATAGCGTGACTAGAACCGTGGTGGCATTTGGCCAATAAAAAATGCTATTTATATCTTTGTTGACAATGCGACACATTGAAATAACCTGAAACGAATTATTTACCTCCTTGCTTGTCGTATATCTTATACCGAGAGCATGAAATCAAGCACACGATACAAGCTTATATTCACAATAAACTCAGCGTAAAAATATTGAATATTGTAACGTTTTTGCCATGTTTCGAACGAATATGGATTATAGTGTAATCTGTTTGATTTATATTGGATTACATATAGACATTTTAGGTAAGAACAATTGTTGACTCTTTAAAAATCAGATGGTCATGCATTCTGTCATTTTTCAAATAAGATACAATAAATTAATAGATAGGAATGGTATAATATGTTTTATTAATAAGTAAAAGTTATAGTTACATTTATAACACGATGAATTTATTTTTCCTTATATGCCTTACCAAACCTATGCGTTTCAATTTTTTGCATACAGACACACAGTGATGCGTGGGCTGTTCCATCTTTCTGCTATTGCGCTTGTAACGTAACAATTTAAATAACATTTTTTCGGAAATGAGGCCGTTTCGTTACTGGTTAATGAGTGTTTCGTTTCTTATAAAAAATATCCGTTATTTTTTAATACACACATTTTATTTTAAATTGAAACAAGATTTTATGATTGGGTAAAAGTAATAATTTCATGCAACTTCAAAGGTCAAACTATAATCATAACACTATGAAATCGAGATAACGTACGTACAACGTTCATCTGTTTAGGATAGAATGATAGAATTGACATGAACAAATGTTTGATCATATTCTTTAGATTGATTATGGATTTAATATTGGTGTTAGAATATGATTATGTGGAACATTGTAAAGCCAATATCTTACGTGATTGTTGACTTTGCATTGTGCATTCATCGATCCAAAATACGGATGAATATAAATATTTGGCGCTGGCGAATAGGGATGCTATTCGATAAATGGAACAGCCGTAACCAAAACGTAAACAAGGTCAACATGTGCGAATTTACATGAAATAAACAGCTTAAAAGTAATGTTTGAACCATTTATGTCATAGATAGTGTAATAAAAGTGATTCAACACTCCAGATCGTTATGTGTCTAAGCAAACAGAACACTCACGACTACTGCGTTCGTGTCTAGTTTGCTTAGCGTGTTTATAACACAGAACTCATAACGCTCTGTCGTGTTAAATCTACTATACAGAAAATGTTGATAAATATATATTTAAATGTATGATTAGATTGCTAGTTAAGGTTAAGGCCAGCGCGATGTTGTGTGATATACAATGAATGTTCCGTCTACATGCCGATTATTTTCAGTCTCAATCAAGGCATATTACACAACCACCATATCATTGTGATTGTAGGGACGTCGGGACAGACGATTAACCCTAAGCCAGAGAATACTTATGTTATGGTCGGTGTTGGAGGCGCGAGTTGGACGCGAATGAAAACACGTATGTTGGTCTTTTATTCTTTATTCCGAACTCTTCAAAAGGTTCACTGCAAAAGTGAATGACATTTATTAATAACATGACATGAAAAGACACATTGAACATTTACATTTATTTAACGAACAAGTTCTTGACTTCATTAAAGTCTACATGAATTATAGTTAACCAAACAATGTACCGAACAAACAACACAGCGGCTACATATTGTAATCTGTATAAATTATTTTCACCCTTTTAAATTATAAGTTAAGTTAAAGAACAAACAAAATTGCATACCGAATTTGTAGCGACCAAGGTTTAAGATTCTACGTGTGCCTCCTTTGACTTCTAGATTCCAACTGAGGTCAAACTAACCGCGTGCAAAAGCTACCACGTGACGGTCATACGATAATGAAATGTCCATTTGAGAAATAAGGGGTGTTGCCCTTTTTATAAGCACACATGTAAAACATAAACGACATAATGAATTATATGAGAGCATAGTGAATAATAATAACATTGTTTCAATCTAAACCTGTCTCCACAGTCGGTGATGATGCGACAATCCCGTGCACTATTCAAGATATACAAAGTGGTCAAGTATGGTATAAAGTGATAGACGGTGTGGATAATGGTATATCAATCGACGGATCAATAACTTCATCTGAAGGGTCAAGGAAATATGGAATTAAGGGAACATATAATTTACAAATATAAAATAGCATATTTGATGATGCTTTGACTTACCGATGTGAATATTTTTCGGACGCATCAGTTCACTTTAAGTCACAGTTGATTGTTTTATGTAAGTCTTTATTTTTATTCATGCGTTAATTACTTTTTTGGGTACAATATGTACATGATTCATCGTGTTTATTATGTTAGTCTCCGATGCCGAAAAAAGTAAGATTTATATATTGTTTGCCCTTGTTTTAATATAGTATAACACATTGTTACCAATTTTAATGACTTCATTTTACAAATATTATGTAATATGCAATTTGCTTAAATTGTTATACCAAGC
The DNA here is from genome assembly GCA_001703475.1 of Hydroides elegans. Taxonomy (NCBI): domain Eukaryota; kingdom Metazoa; phylum Annelida; class Polychaeta; order Sabellida; family Serpulidae; genus Hydroides; species Hydroides elegans. The sequence goes on from LQRL01041913.1 coordinate 8,444, forward strand.
GACCCAGTTTGCACCACAGACCTGCACGAATCTGGTATAGCGATTGAAGGAGAGGTTGTCACATACTCATGCCTAATCAACTATGCCGGTAAATGGGCTCCAACCATGGCATGGCGGAATGATAATGACGTGCTTATCCCGTCTTCAGATTCAGAAACCGATGGATCTAGTGTCATTCATGAAATAACTTTAGATATTGAGCCAACTGATGACGGGAAGAGTGTTAGGTGTGAAACCAATTTTGGTCCGCTCAATCCATCACCAGGCGATAAGGAAGCTACGAATATACCTTCTTATTATTATCAAAATCAATTTGATCCAATTTTTGTACATTGTAAGTATGAAGCAACCTCTTTTTACCAGTCGATTCAATTTCGTTTCATCATAAGCATAAAACCCATCTAAATACACTCAATCCGATTGATATTTACGTTAAGAACGAAGAAACCATTTGAATAAATTCTATCTAATGTATGTTTATTTTGAATATAACGAAATCTTTATATACACATTACAATTACTGCACATTTTAATAATAAGCAAATCATGTTAATAAATTTGACCCAAATACTATGCATTGTTTGCATAAACCACTATGAAATATTTAATTCAATTATTATACTTTATTGCATTTATCATTTGCATTTTGTATCATTAAAAAAGCCTCATATTACTCAATGTCATAGACCCTCCACGTAATACCCGCTTCGAACCTGATCAACCCGACTTCCACATTGGCACCACAATCACATGTCTTTCGGATGCGTCTCCTCCTGTGGACGCGTGGGAATGGTATAACCTGACCGACATTGAGGCTGGGCCCATCTCGACGGAACAAACCATCAATGTAGATGAATCGTGGCTGGGCGAAGAGATGGTGAATCTCACATGTAAGGTCCTTAATTCGATGAGGAACGGAGAGCAAGATGGACAAGATGAGGCTGAGATCTCATTCAGTGTGTACAGTGAGTGGAATGTTACTGGTTGAATCTATGGTTTAATAATCAATTATTATCAAAGTGAATTTATTAAAACAGGATTTATAACATGTGTTAAATAGCAAATATAAGTTCGTATAATATAATGCTTATTAATGCATGTGAAATAAGAATAAAAAAAAACAACCATATTATACAATACGAAGGCTCTACATGTTTATCAAAATCAAAAATATATGCTGAAAATAAAGCACAGGATTTAATGTTCACCCTTATATTTGATTATTTAATATTGTTTGTTTTGTCTACAAATTTGAAATCATCAGTGTTGCATTTCACGTTGATTTGAGGATAAAGACTATTAAGAATAAACTTATTTTTGAGAGTTATGGTACGGAAATTAAAGTACATTGAGAAGGACCTCTCCTGACCTTATATATTAATGTCATAATGATCAAGTGTTTATGTTTGAACCTAATCCGGAGTAAAATAGGAAACAAACCTTTGGGGTTAATCCTGAGTAAAATAGGAAACACACCTTTGGGGTTGATTCGATTTTTTAAATCATTTTTATTTATTGACCTTGTTAAGAAAGAAAATAAAAACAAATTAACAATATAACACTAATTGTGCATTTCCAATTATGTTTTTAATGAGCTATTAATCTACAGTGCACCACGGATAATTTGAAGTCCTCGGGACCGGAGAAAATAGTTCAAATTAACCGAACTTCAAATTATACGAAGTTCAGTGATTTCTATTAGATATCATAAGCAACAAAATGCCTGCCCCCCTCCCCCTCCTTAATCCAACATTCATCATTTCACTATTCGATTCTACATATGTCATACCATGACACGATTTTATACAGTATTACAAAAATAACTTAAGTTGTTAAAATTAATTCAGGAACAAAAGGAACAGAATAAATAAATGGTTCCAATAAAGAGTCAGTTCTCCGAAATTGCATCCAAAATTTGAAGCGAATGACACCCCTGTTTAGAGCAGTAATTGCAATCAAGCATCATCAGTACTTAGTGACATGCATTAAATGTATTCTGGTGGATCACAAAGGTACTTCGTTGTTTGATGTTTGCATGAACATATTTTCTCTTTTGGATTTCATTTCCCTTCATATTCAAAACGACAAAGTTGAGACCCGTCCATTGATCAGGGATTAACATGAAAAAAGCAGCAATCTTTGTTTATATTGGTCAAAACATGATTCTAAGTAACGTCAATGCAGAGATTAGGAGAACAAAAGGGGTTGTCTTGATGTTTGCTTGTTATACCATCCGTATACAACTTCAACCCATTTCAAGATACACATTGCGTCTTGAAATCGACTTCAAATTAACCGAAGTGAAAAATTCAAATTATCCGAAGCAAATTTAGTATAAAATATAGAGGAAAAAATCGGTACCGGAGAATTAAGTTCAAATAATCCGAACTTCAAATTATCCGTGTTCAAATTAAACGTGGTGAACTGTAGATTATCATTAGCTGCTCAACGCATTTTTATAGATCTAATTCTAATCTAATTTTGCTCCATCACTATTATTCTATCAAAGAAATCGAAAATTAATAAAAAAAAGCTTTTAACACTCGCTCGCATTACTTTTTAAATTTTGTTTTCTGTCCTACCGTTGTTTATCTTCTCAGAAACGACAACGACTACCACCACCACAACAATTACTACTCTTCGGTCTTCGACCACCAGCAACGATGGTTAGCATTCACTTACTTTTTATATTTTGTTCTGAATATATGCCCTGTTTTAGAGCACTATATTGACGTATGCTAACATAAAGGGTATTGGTTTATATGTGGATACCGAGAAAACATATTGAGAGTGTTTGGATCTCAATTAAATAAAATCAATTTGAAAGACCAGTTAATCATGTTTAAAGTTAAAGTAGTGCACCAGTTACCACTTTAATCAAGTGTATCAGTTGTAATGTATAGGCATACGTATATCAGGCCCACGAAGCAGTCTTACTTAATATGAAAGATATGTATGTCGTAATGATATTATACTAATCATGTTTTATTATATTATCTTATAGATACCGGGAGTGAAGACTCAAAGGGTAAGAACTATTTTGCATCAATTAAAGGTGGCAGGGTGTGTGTAAAATAATATTACATGTTGTTTAAGAACAGTTTAAATATGATGATTAACACTATATGATGATTAACACTAGGCGTAGCATTGTAATTGTAATTAATAATATATTAATTAACGATTTCGTGCAAAAATAAATAAATCAAATGTACATTGAAACTATGTTATGTGTTTATATGGCAAAACTCACAAAATTATTAAACTCCTTATGTCTATATTTTGGTTTTATGGAGATGATTAAGATAAACATGACCACCGCTGCATTTTGTGACATTTTCGTATCTTTCTCACTTTTACGATGTTTTACTATATTCAGATTAACCGTGTTTTGCTATTTAAATGAGTAGACAATGCATAACCAAACGCACTGACATAATTGCATAATGAAATGTATAAGTATAGTGATATTTATGCGATCTCTATACAAAAGATATAGATAAGATACAATTTTTGCATTAAATCCGTATATCTACATATGGATTTGTTTATATATGCAAGAGTATAGCTGTATCTATTACGTAAATGTTGTATTTTCACATTTAATAATCTTTATGGCAAATAAGTTGCTGCCTGGGTTTTAACCTTGCTTCATTGAAAATTGTAGGAAAGAATCAAAGGCAATGTTGATCGGGTTCACTACATTAAGAGTCCTGCTTATCATTCTTCTTCTCATTGCAGTAATTATTATTATTGTTCATTATTATCATTATTGCTCTCTTTATCAGTGCAACTGAAGAAGCAGCAAAAGAAGTCCTTCCACAGATAAAAGGCACAAGGAGACAACAAAACAGCAATGACATTTGACTCAACAAAGACAGAGAAGTTGTAGAAGAAGCCTTCGACAAATATAAACATAATCCTGATGAAACATCCAGGGAATTACTAAGAAATGCACGCGCAAATTTATATGAAAAGTATGATGAGTTAGAGGATGAAAACATATCAATGAAGTTAGATCAGATAGACAATACACAACATGACAATCAATATAAACTAAGTTGGAAATTGATAAATGAAATAAGTGGAAGAAAGGCAAGTAGAAAAGGACAGATAGAAGGCGACACCAACGAAGAGAGAATAGCGAACTGGTTCAAGCACTTCCAGGGTCTACTTGGCAACCCCCGGATATCGGGGGTCAGGACGAAGAAAACGACCAAATAATATGAGAATTAAACATCAATGATGGACCATTTACGAGGAAGGATAAAACAAAGCAAAGCGCTCGATCACGGAGGGTAAAGCATGCGGAGAAGACAATATCCCTCCTGAAGTACTGAATAGATGTAACATAGATTAGGAAATCCTAGGAAAATGGATTTAGACCGGGGAGAACAACAACTAGCCAAATTTAGCCCTTCCATGATTAATTGAAGGCATCTTAAGAATCTCAATCCATAATCATCTTCATCGATTTCAAAAAGGCATTTGATACTATACATCGTGGTAAACTTATCAAGATTCTACGAGCATGTGGTATACAAGAAAGGCTAGTTAGAGCAATAGAAGTTATGTACACAGACACAAAAGCAAAATCAAATCTCCAGATGGTGAAACCGAATTGTTCGACATCCTTGCTTGAGTACTACAGGGTGACACTCTCGCCCCATACCTCTTTATCATAGCACTGGACTATTCACTTGGAAAAGCAATAAACAGAAGAGAAGAAGAACTAGGGTTCCAGATACAACGTTGACAAAGCCAAAGAATAAGACCAGTATGTATAACCGACCTTGATTTTGCTGAAGTTATCGCGTTGATAAGTGAACAAGTCAAACAGGCAGACATTGCTCGATAGAAAACCAAAGAAAACCCAAAGAAAACCAAAGTAATGCCCTTCAACTGTCCTAGCAAAATAGAAAATAAACACCAGTAACGGCTCCATACTCAAAGAATTAGATGATTTCACCTATTTGGGATCTCTAGTAAGCAGCTCAAGAGCAGATATAGCAAGAGAATAGGACTAGCATGGGCAGCACATAACAAGATGAGCAGAATTTGGAGATCAACACTGTCTAGAAAGACTAAGACGCGACTATTTTGCTCAACGGTAGTGTCAGTTTTCCTATATGGAAGTGCAACATGGACACTCACAGAGACACTGGCAAAAAAAGTCGATGGTTGTTTCACCAGACTACTAAGATCATCACTAGGCTTCACTTGGAAAGTCCATGTGAGCAACAAAGAACTATATGCTGAAGTACCAAAGGTCATAGATACATTCAAACAAAAGCTACCTGGTCATTGCTTTAGCCACCCAGAAGAAGCTGCATCCAATCTAGTGTTGTGAGCCCCTTACCATCCAGAAGAAGCTGCATCCAATCTAGTGTTGTGGACCCCTTACCACGGCAAGCGAGGGCGAGGAAGATAGGCACGTACGTTTGGGCAGCAGCTGCGAGACGACACCGGGCTCAAAGAACGCGAGATGGCATCCTTGATGTTGAACAGGGACAAGTGGCGTATCAAGGCAGGTCGATGTTTGCAACATCGACCTAGGTAGGTACGTTTAATGTCATTTTCTTTTCATTTATTAAAAGATAGAAAGTACAGTCAAACCAATATATTTTTACAATTGATATATATATCTCGTGTACTGAAATTATTTAAATGAGGGTGATTTAACATGTGCAGCAATGCCAAATACATTTGCGCTTATCAACATAGCGTTTGAAAAATACACCATCTGTTCAATCGACAGTCAAACTCACAAGTATCATCTCTGCATATACCATTACACCATCACAGTATCATAACATTGATAATAGGTTCCGAACCATGTCGATAATTGTGATAACATTCATTGTCATGCATGCAGCAATTGCCTACTGTGCGTTAAAAAACATTATAAAACTAAACCATGTAAAGTGAATGGAGGACTATAATAATGTTGGAATATATGCTGACATTTTATTCACAAACTTAAAACAAATAACGAATCGAAGAACATCCTTTTCGCAGTATTTCCAAAATAAAAAGTGTGAACCCATTTAGAAAAATACCTAAAATCTCTAGATGTTGCCCCTCGTAAAGAATTCATATATGAATCATATATGTATATGTATAACGTACATGAATTACGTAGATGTATTATTGTGGTAAACGTATCTGAATTAAGCATTATAATTCAACGCAACTGACTAGAACCGTGGTGTAATTTGATTCACCCAAAATGCTATTTATGGCGTTGTCAACAATGCAACACATTGAAATATCCTGAATTGATCTACTTACTTCCTTGTTTTGTGTATAACTTGAATAGAAAGCATTAAATCTAGCACACAATAAAAGCTTATTTTCATAATATAATCAACGTTAAAATACTAAAGTTGTAAATTATTGGAATGTTACAAACGTACTTCCTTGCTTTGCGTATAACTTAAAAAGAAAGCATATAATCTAGCACACAATAAAATCTTATTTTCATAATATAATCAACGTTAAAATACTAAAGTTGTAAAGTATTGGAATGTTACAAACAATCAGCCGCATGAATATGGATAATTATAGTATAATCTTTTTGATTTGCATTGGATTAAATATATACATGTTAGGTAAGAATATTTGTTGACTATATAAAAATCAGATGTTGATGCAGCATTCTGCCATAAGATATAATTCGATAATAGTAAAGGGTATATCTAAAATGGTATAATATATATATAATTATTGAGTGAAAGTACTTTTGAATACAGAAAATGTTCATAAATCTATATATAAATGTATGATTATATTGCTAGATAAAGTTAAACCATACAACATTTTTAAACAAATCACCTATTTTTAGAATAACTTTTTTAGTATTTATTCTTTTTTTAAATTGTAAACGCAGTATTTTCTCTTGATTTTTGCCACACCTGTCCATTAATGTAATCTAACTCTTCGAATTTTTTTTATCAACACTAAATGAACAAAGTGCATGTAATTTTGCCATATTGTGTTATACATATATTCTGTCGCCTGCAATGTTTCTATCTATATTGTTAAACAGCCCAAACAAAACACATCAAGCGGTGTCCTCTAAACATTCGATATAAATAAGGGATTAACATGTATACAATACAATCATTCATATATGGAAAAATGGAATAACCCAATAATAACTTGCTTTAATTTTAACATATTTTGAAACGATCATATTGAGTATTTGTTTATAAATATATTACACGAGGGCATTC
>LQRL01041913.1:16970-28523 GCA_001703475.1 Hydroides elegans
TGAACGTCTTCCAAAACGACAATCTGGCAGCTTAAACATCGATTGATTATGCGACCGAGACCACTTAGATCGTATTCTTTCTTTTGTTTCTCACCGTAACCCGTATACTGTCGACCCTTGTGATAAAAAAGTAATATTCGAGCACCGAAGGCGCGAGCGAAAAATATCGTAATTTAACACAATTTTACTTATTCAAATATCATATTTTGAAACAACTGAAGTTTTCTAGTCTCTCTTTTTTAAAGAAAAATACTAAAGTTTTACAGTCTTTTTTATTTTGGCCCGAAAAAAGGGGGTGCGATCGCACCCATTGCACCTCCCCTGGCTACGCCCATGGATATAGGATCCAGTTTAATAGATTTATTGATAGCGATAACGCCAAAAGTGATCGGTATATAGAGAGCAATGATGACGAGGGTAGTATGTATTTTGTAATATAACGCCATATATGCGCTATATATAGGTAGTGAAACGGTCCCTAAGACGTCCTTTAATAAATACATCTTTGAATGATTTGCAGTGGTAAATGTTTGATTTAATTTGACGACGGGTAATTCACGTTACCCTATCAAAGTTATTTTTGCCGTTTTGCCATTTTATTGGTTCTTTGATTTGCTATTACAAACCGTTAAGATCCCTCTACCGATTTGCTTTTGTATCCTAAATGATCGACTGATATTTTAACTGCATGTATTTAAAACATGACTTTAAGATATTATCATGCTAATTAAATGATGTGTGACATTTTTAATAAACATAATGACGTTATTTTATATCAATGCGAGCAATAAATATAGTTTTATTCGTTCATTAGCTTTATTTGTTATGGTATCTCAAGTACAATAAGACCATTCGCGATGGTGTGTGACATACAATGAATGTTCCGTCTAGATGCCTATCATTCCCTGTCTAAATCCAGGTATATCGCACAACCAACATACCATTGTATTTGTAGGGACGTCAGGACAGACGATAAACCCTACGCCAGAGAATGATTATGTTATGATGGGAGCTAATTCGACAATTAGGTGCACGATTAACGATATACCATATGGTCAATTATGGTTTAAAGTGATAGATGGTGTGGATAATGGTCTATCATTCGACAGAACAATAACTGCATCCGAAGGCTCAGAAAAGTATGGAATTGAGGGAATATATAATTTGCAAATATTCGATAGCACATTTAGCGACGCTACGATTTACCGATGTGAAAATTTGTGGGATTCCTCGGTTCACTTTGAGTCACAGCTTGTGGTTTTAGGTATGACTTAAAATTTCATACGCATTAGGTATATATGGATCACATATATTCATGTTTTGCCAGGTTTCATACATTCAGTCTCCAATACCAAACTATCATAATTATATAATAGTGTCATGTTATAAGTATTACAATTTTAATACTTATTGATGTTATAGAAAGCGACCCAGTTTGCACTTCCGATCTGCACGAATCTGGTATAGCGATTGAAGGAGAGGTTGTCAAATATTCTTGTCAAATCAACTACGCCGGTAAATGGGCTCCTACCATGGCATGGCGGAACGATAACGGCGTGCTTATCCCATCTTTAGATTCAGGAACCGATGGATCTAGTGTCATTCATGAAATAAGTCTAGATATGGGGCCAACTGATGACGGGATGAGTGTTAGTTGTGAAACTAATTTTGGTCTGCTCGATCCAGCACCGGGCGATAAGGAAGCCACTAATATACCATCTTATTTTCACCAGAATGAATTTGATCCAATTACTATACATTGTAAGTAAAGCTTAATGAAATTGATCTTATTACTGTACATTATAATTGGCAAACCCAAACCTTATACTTTCGAACCAATAACAGTGCATTATAAGTATGAATACTTTAATTTGATATATCTAAAACCGTACATTGAAAATTAAGAAACCCAATATCAATACATTTCCAATCTTGTACATTGTATCATATCAGCTTTATACATTTGATCCAGTTAATTAATATGAATAGTACTAAATTGCTTGCATTCGCTAACTCGTTCTATCTAAATTATTAATGCTTAAATATCTCTATTTCTATCATAAAACCCCTGATTATTGACCTTTGGTAATATGTCATAGACCCTCCACGTAATACCCGCTTCGACCCTGATCAGTCCGACTTCCACATTGGCACCACGATCACATGTCTGTCGGACGCAAACCCTTCTGTGGACGCGTGGGAATGGTACAACTTGACTGACATTGAGTCTGGGCCCATCTCGGCGGAACAAACCATCAATGTAGAGGAATCTTGGCTTGGTGAAGAGATGGTGAATCTCAGCTGCAAAGTGCTTAATTCGATGAGGAATGGAGAGCAAGATGGACAAGATGAGGCTGAGATCTCATTCAGTATTTACAGTGAGTGGATCGTTACTTGTTGAATTAATGGTTTAATAATCAATAATAATCAAAGTGATTTTATTGAAACAGGATTTATAAAATGGTTTAAATAGCAAATATAAGTTCGTATGATATAATCTTTATTAATACATGTGTAATAAGAATAAAAACTACAACCATATTTTACAACACGTAGGCTCTACATGTTTATTAAAATCGATAATATGTTCTCAACATAAAGCACAGAATTTTATGTTCACCCTTAAATTTTCGCGCCACAATATTTTCAAATCAAAATACGGTATATGAATGATTAGTTTATATTGTTTGTTCTGTTTATACATTTTAGATAATCAGTGTTGCATTTCACGTTGATTTGTATGAGGATTTAGACTATTTAGAATAAACTTATTTGTGACTGTTATGGTACGGAAATTGAAGTGCATTGAGAAGGATCTCTCCTGACCTTATATATTAAAGTTATAACGATCAATTGTTTATGTTTGCAACTTATCCTAAGTAAAAATAAACCTTTGAGGTTAATTCGATTTGTTTCCACCAGTTATTGATTGTCTTTGATAAGAAAAATATCAAAAACAAATAAACAATATAGAACAAGCATTCTGATTGTGAACTTTCCATTCTGCTTTTTTAATGAGCTACAAGTCTAGATTATCATTAACTGTTCGACACCATTTTGTCATTTGATTATATATACCTTAGAAAACCGATCGTTTCTTTTACATTTGATGCACTCTTTTTATAAGCAATCTTTTTAATAAACCAAAAATTACCTAAAGTATATATATAACCAACTATACAAATTTTTAATAATCTTATTTCACTCTATTTTAATTATTCTATGGAGAGCAAAAACTGTTTTGATACAACTTTGTTTTCCTTTTTTTCTATCCTTGTTGATCTTCACAGAAACCACAACCACTACCACCACCTCTACAGCTACTACAACCGCCCTTCCGCGTTCGACCACCTGGGACGATAATAGTAGGCATTTACTTTCATTGCATACTTTTTCGGTTCTTGTTTGGGTCACTCTGTCTAGGTATGCCAACATTGATGGTATGGCTTTATAAATAAATAAAGCGAAAAAATAGGAGTTTTCAATTTAAGCGACTGGTTATGAATGAATCGCAATTAAAATCAAAGTGAAAAAAGCTCAATGAATCATGTACAAAGGTAAAGTTTCACATAATATACCATCGTGATATAATTCATCAGGTTCAATAATCGTGAATTTAATAAATGAGTTAATTTCTTTGTTTTGTTCCTATAGCATCGGGTAGAGAAGACTCAAAAGGTAGGGTTTTCTTTCACAAACAAAAAGCTTTATGTGCGAGACTATATATATTTATTTATATCTTCTATCATGTATTTGATGTTTACTAAGACCGTTTAAGAACAGTTTCTGGACAAATATAAGTACATTATGTCTTTGTTAAGCGAAACTCACAGCCGTTTAAAAAAATTGACGTAAAGTATAGGTGTTATGGTATTCAAATCGTATTGAAAGTTTAATGAATATTCCACATGTAAATGATTTCCTAAGTTTTTTTATTATTTGTGTTAATATGTTCCGTCTTTTTTATTATTGGTACATAAATGTTCCGTGTTTTGCTATCAATGAATGGAAAACGTATAATCAAAGGCACTGAAAAAAACGACATTTTGAAATATATGTGATGTTAAATACGGTCTTTTCAAACTATGAAGATGAGATAAAAGCTTAACAAGAAATTCGCATACTTGCATACCGACACAGTGTTATATGTGTGAATTCTATTTTTCACTTTGAAATTTCAAATTGTAGAAAAAAGATCAAAGGCAATGTTAATTGGGTTCACTACCGGTACTGTCTTGTTAATCACTCTTCTGCTCATCGCAGTATTAATCATTATTGTTCTTACACGGAAAATCAAAGGTAACTAATAAAAGTACAGCAATAGGTCATCTCAAACGTATATAAATCAGACTGAATTAATTATGAATATCAAAATAAAAAAAGTTAATATTTGTGTTATGGTATATGTATGTATTTATTTTATGCGAGTTAGTAAATTTTCGTTTTTATCTATTTACAAAAAACATATTTTATCATTTCAGATCAAACACAGCGGGACGACAATAACAAGTATGAAATACCTACACGAAGGTCCGATATTGCCCAAGTTAATGAGACAGAATATCAGGATATCAGGGTTGGCGTCTATGAAAACGTGTCATAAAGAAACCATGAACTTTGAAGATGATAATATAGGGAACTGTTGCATGTTACTAACCCACATATTTTCATTAAAAAAACGATTAGCTATATATAGTACCCAAGACTGACTTTTCATTATTCAAAAATATTTTCCACGCTATCTATGGTTTACACAATTTTAACCCTTGAATCATGTGGTTTGTTTTATGGTAATTTTTGAATATCACTATAAGAAATTTGTGTGAAAGAGATGCAATATTGATGAAAACTACGTGGTATATACAGGTGTACGACGACAAATTTGAACCATTTTCAGTTTTGATATAACTTGGACTGTAAATGTAAGTTCCAGAAAACTAATATAGAAATAATGAAGATGTGTGGGGCAATGTAATTTATTTATACTATATTTTTTTAAATTTCATCTACAAACTCGAAGATTGAATGATGGGTACACAATTTTGGAAGGTAATTATGGTACTTATTTGCGTGATGATATGAAATATGTTTTGTACAGTTTTTCATCGTGTTTATAGTTCTTTAACGTTTAAATTGTGATCCAAGAAATCCAGGAAATCCGTTTTAATCGTGTTGTTTCGTTTAAATTATTGTTAAATCGAAATCTTATACACAGCAATGTCGCTCTAGATTGGTGTCCTATTGCATGGCCAAGCTTATTATATTAAAACTCTATTCATAGAGTACAATTATATTTTATGTTTTAATGCCAAGCTATATTTCTTAATAAGAATAAAATTAAAACAATCAAACAGTGATGTAAAAACTATCCTTCAGGTATTCCTCCGATTTCTAACGAGAAGTTTTGACTGATCGAAACTAAATCAATTTTATGTTGGAAAAACGTTTTAGAGGAACACCTCGCTGGATGCTCCTCTGCGAGTATTTTCTTGAAAGCAAATGAGCTATCGCCTAAACTTCGATTAATTGATCCGTGAGGTCAACGCTTACTGTCGACCAATAGGAGCTTAATTCTAACATAGATTTAATCATATTCAAACGAGATTTCATTAATAATTTATAGACATGACCTGTATAACGTACCTGATCACCAATTTAAAACCAAACACATATGTTTGTTGAACTCTATATTACATTGTATTATTTTATACACATATTGCATATATAATGGTATTATTAAAAGTAGTTAAGTACCTCCTATTGCAGTAACTTGTTCGTTCGTATCATAAATACTAGTTATGTTGATTGACATTCCATCAACAGATTTACAACTCATCGCATAAATCTTCTGAACATGTTGCATTTTATTATTTCCATCAAAATATTCTTTATGTTATGAAATTATCATAAGTGGTTTGGTACATCTTACTGCAGTAATTTGTTCCTTAGAATAATGAGTACGATCTATAATTATTGGCCTCATAGTTATGGCTATACTGGTAAATCGAAGTTTTAGCTTATACCATTTTTTAAAGACATGTCATCTTTTTTAAGTTACACAAAGGTTTGAGAAATGTATATGTTTTTCGGGGAAAACATCTTAAACTTTGAGGAATTGCTCTAAATTGGTGCACACTTGGGAAGATGTCCAGAAACTTAGAAAATATCGTAGTTTCCTCGAAAAACTGTACATATGATATTTTTATTAGGCTTCATATATTCGAATATACATTATTATTATAATAATGTTTGCATCTGAATTTTTTCGCAGATTAAGGTATAATAAAACAAACATAACGGCTCTTGATTCACGGCTTTTTAGGCTAAGTCCAATCAAAATTACCTAATTTTCGAAGAGTTTACACCAATTTGTGCAAGGCAAAATACAATGAAAAATAAATGTATATTGCACCCTCAAATTGTGAACACATTTTGATAAAATTTAACTTGATATGTTTATTTGTTTCTTCTAAAATGAACTTTTATCCCCAAAATTTTGCCGATTTAGAAGTATAAACTTATGATCATTGATCCAGTTAAGCGCTGTTAAACAATGTACCAACAGAATAGTAACTATACTATATATCGATAAAAAATAAATTGGATCAATTAATATCAGCTTGGTTCACTATAAATCACAATGCAAATCGCGGTTTAGAGAGGGAATAATTTGAATAATTAGTGAATGTCAAAACACTTATTTCATGCTTGACGTTGTTTTTATAAAGAAAACATAAGACGCGTCACAGGGCTTTCCACTTGCCATATTTTTACGATGACGCAATAATTACGTCACAATGCAAATTTTCATACGTAAGCGCATCTATTGAGTTATTTTTATTCTTAACGTTACCCTCCCGGTTGGCATGTTGTTGGACGCTTTAAGTCAAGAAAATCCATATTTTTTTGTTTTGAACAGTGCGCTTGGTCTTATTAATCATTTCAATTTAAAAATATAAACACAAAAAGCATGAAATAAAAATAATACTTCATGTTTTCAGGAAAATACCGTAAAATACTTGCCCCTCGGGAAAACCGCCCGGGAGGGACCTCAGGCTTCGCCTTCGGTCCCTCCCGGACGGTCTCCCTCGGAGCAAATATTTTACGGTATTTTCCTGAAAACATGAAGTAGTATTATAATATTAAGCCGCACATTTAAATATATTTCAATGGAATATGTATAGGTTATCAAATAGGCAGAGTGTGGTCATAAAAAATACAAGAGCGTCGAGACCACACGAGGGCCTACTTGATAACCGGCTTATTTTATTGTTCATTAGAAATTGAAATGCTTTTCCCCTTTAATCCATTTACATGGATTGGAAATAAATAGCAACCTCCACCATTCACTCTATTGTTTCACGAATCACAAGCTAATTAAGTTGACAATTCGTGGTTGAATATCTACTAATTTACTTTTAATGAAATATGACACTTTTATTTCTTGTTATTGTTCTCAAACTCTATTTTACTCTGCCTTATTTATTTCATGTTCGGGTTTTAGAATTGGTATAAAACATAAGGATTTGCGGTATGGCATCTGACCATGACATATTTTCATCCGGATGCCCCTCGAAGTACGTTTGCACTTTAACCACGTGCTAAGATATAATGTAAATAAACAAAAACCATGTGATGTTTGTGATTTCAGAAAAAAAATATATAATACATTTTGAAATTGCTGCAAATACCTTATTATAATGAAATTTATAATTATTGTCTTTTAAAATAAATGATAATGCATAAAAAACGTCAGCGTAATAAATAATTATTGTGAAAGAAATAACGTCATAAAAATTATTACGTCACAATAGGGCCATAAACAAGTGGCCAAAGCAGTCACCTGCTTTTGTCATGCTTACTTGCACAAAACACCTGCTGCAGCGTAACGTCAACGCAACGTCAGAGTATTCCAACAAACTTACAATATTAATAATTCAATACCTTGAATGCTAACTTCCCCGTAAATATCTAAATTAGACAACATGGAAAATTTGAAATAATTACTCAATAAATAGAAACCATATTTTTAGAAGAATTTCATGAAATAAAAATAAAACCAACACTCGTGAGTGGTCTGGAAATAAAAACTACACTCGGACCCATGTACTCATCGCATACGCCCTAACGGGCTCGGGCGATAAGTACATGTGTCCTCGTAAAGTTTTTATTTCCAGACCACCCACTCGTGTAGTTTTCTCTATATATTGGCGACCAGTGCAAATATGTAGTCTAGACGACACTGTATGCTTCATATTTCATTGAAATTGCTAAAGAATCATAAAATAAAAACATTTACATTGCATTAACACAATGCAATAAGTATAGGTTATCGAATGATTCTCGAATGGGCAAGAGTGCGGTCTGGGAAATACAAGAGCGTCGAGACGTAGTCGAGACGTTCTTGTATTTCCAGACCGCACGAGGGTCTATTCGATAACCGGCTTATTTTATCATTCATTAGAAATTGAAATGCTCTTCCCCTTTAATCCTTTTACCTGGATTGGAATAAAATGCAACCTCGACCATTCACTCAATTGTTTCACTAGTCACATGCTAATTAAGTTGACAGTTTGTCGTTGAATGTCAACTCATTTTCTATTGATAATATATGACACTTTGTTCGTTTTATATTTTTACAAAATTGTATTTTACTCTGCCTTATATATTGCCCACTAGGTTGCAAATATATAAATTGAGCGTCTAGACGCCTCTGTATGATCATACATTGGCATTGAAATTTCTAAAGAATCATAAAAGAAGAGCACCCCACGAGGTGCTTTTTCAATACTTTCTTATTTTCAACGAATTTATTCGAAATTTTAAGCATAATTTTATTCAGAGACATATGGCTGGGCGTGCTTCAGTGAAATATGATCGAAAACTTGTAGAATATACACGTATTTAGATTTTCATTTTTTCACAAAAGGTGTTCCTTTCCCGATTCTAGCTACCTAGATGAGCGAAATGAGGTCAGCTAGCTACAAAAATAGGAACACCTTTTTGTAAAATATATTTTTCTAAATTTATTTTTTATTGTATATTTTAATGTTATATGTGGTTTAACGTTAAAATAAACACTTTTTGAAAAATAGGTCGTGGGATGCCCTTCATAAAATAAAATTTGAATAGCATTGAGAATTTCTAAAGAGGTGTGCAATAGATTGTCACAGTTATTTCTACTGCAACGATAATATTTCTAGCCACGTGTATTGCACTTGTAATCAAATGAAGAATTTGTATCCCAACGCAGATTCAGTCAATTCGTTTGCTATGTAGCATATGCTTATCTTTGTGGTTAACAAGAAAGGATTTTCAAAAAAAAATCCAAGCCAGCTAGGATTTTGAGGGAAACATCTCAATAATTGTAGCAATTCAAAGTTAATGTTGATCACCTGAGACGTAGCCACATATAGCATTAACTTTTGGTAAACTTATTCATGAACATGAATTTAAATGACAGTAAAAATAAATAAACTTTGAGGAATCATCCGTGCGTTAAATCTAAAATCAAACATGGAAATCAGGAAATAAGATATTGTCTTACACAATTATTTTACAAATGTATTTTGCAAAAAAGTTGTCAAAAGAAACTTTCGAATATAGTCGTCAATTATTGCAGAAACTCTTATAAAATAGTTTCTCATCTGAAAGAAAGAATTATATAAATCTCCCTGTAGAATTTATAATAACTTATTTCTCCTCACTTTAGCAACTTCCAAAAAAAACGATAATGCAGTAAATATATCAGCGTTTATTTTTACCTCGAATACATAAACATGATTATTATGGCACAATACTATGAGGATCCGTGTTATTACATTTATTATCATCTTTGCTAAAAAATTAGGCACTCAAAATTCCCCTCCCTTAAACCTGAAAGCAGCCATAAGGCGCTCATATGAAACAAACCCGACTGGTTCATTATTCTAATCCAAATAATTCTAAAATATTTTCAATAACTGTATCACTGGATGGATCTGCGTAGAAATCACGTTATGGTGCGGTCAGAGCACTTTGCGTCTACGTCGGCGGAATTTATATTGGTATTAAATATAGTAATCCCAACGGTATGTATTCCACTGGAAATATCATATTTTATACCAATATAATTCCGCAGACGCAGACGCAAAAAGCCGCTGACCGCACCATTACACAGAACCTAAATACTATCACACTACACTTGACTTTGAATGACACTAACAATCACAGATATACATGGAATCGATACTTCGAAAATCACAAATTGAGCTTCGATTTTAATGAATTATACATTACTAAATGAAACGAATTGATTGGAAGACTAAGAATCAGCAGAACGAAAAGGCAACAGTTTCCCCGTGGTTGGCGATTAAATTTTGGCTATATTAAATATTCGCAATTCGCGATTTCCCCCACCCTTTTTGGTTAAAATTGTCGCTCCTTGCGATTTCATCAGCATACAAACAGTTCCCGGTGCAAAAAAAAATATGCGTATTGCGATAGGACTCGCATATTTAATGTAGCCACAGCTTAATAAATATACATAGGACAAAATAGCAGCAAATGAACGAAACCGGTTAAAGGCAATTCGTGGCAAATAAATAAGCGTTAAACATGCATGAACAAAATATATATTTATCATATATCTACAAAACACAAACCCATAAAGCAGTACACTCATTGAACTTTGATCGATTTATCTCACCAGTCATGATGATAAGGAACAAAAATATATAACTTGCATTTGAGCAGTGCTTAGACATGTAAGATATTGCGCGAGCAAACTTGAATACTTTTACAGCGGATTTTCTCACGCATATAGCTGATTTATTCATTCGGTCAAATGGGTATCAACATGATACATTTATTTTTTGTAAACAAATATATGGAGTAAATAATAATATCGATATTTAATATATTCACATATATTTTATATTATAATGTTACTCAGTTCCATTATATTTTGCCTCATTTGGTTGTTTATTCTAGGGTAAAATAAATGTGATTTCTCAAAACGTTCAGATTTATTCGCACATACTTTTTGATGATTTAGTTTTGTGTAGGAGAGATTATTTGCTTAAACGTTATATCAAGCATTTTACAAATCCCGTCGCGATATAAAATTATGTGAATGAATGCGTAGCTATACATGAACACATGATAAAAGCTTGACATGAAATCCCTTGTAGTGTACACATTTTTCCACATAGTGTATAAAACCTTTACAAACAATTGTCAAGACGAAACAAATAGAAACTCGATAAGCACAGAACTCAGCAACATAATATGAAATACTTAAGACACATCACCATGCCCTTTACACATTGCTCTTCATTCTCATCGCCATATAGGTGTATCCTCTACCTTTATTTGGTTTCAAAACAACGTGATAAGTGCACTGTAAATTTGCAAAACGGGCTCGCACGGGGCAAAGTCCATGTGACTATATTGACCAATGAATAAATTACTGACTCGATTATGCATAATGTACTTGATTGACTCGACTCCACACCTTCTCTTGTCTATTTTTACTACCTCCCCTCCCTGACTTACCCTTGCCATGACCCCCCC
>LQRL01041920.1:0-26619 GCA_001703475.1 Hydroides elegans
AAACCTGAGTGTTTCCCTTTGAGGATCGGATAAATGAGTTGCAAAAAATGGGAATTTAAAAACTCAATTTTGTTTACGTAATTTACCATATATGGAGAGGGTCTTTTGGTTTCATATATAATATAAAATGCTAAGTACAATGCCTACTTATTCCTAATTGGCTATAAGTAAGAACTGACGCCCATAAGTGTGTATTAACATTCTCGAACATTCTCCAGCATGGCTGATTTCTTTTTTCCGCAATTTAAGAGTGTTGCTTCTTTCTTTTTATTTTTGAAAATATGATAATTATTTCCATTGTTGATATACCAGGTAGAGAGAGCATCACTTTTGATGAGGGATGCCGTTACGCATTATGGTTAATTAGATATTAAATGTTTTGAAACTTGTTCAGAATTTTGATATAATACACCCATATACTTGAAGAAAGGGGATTATTTTTAATTGTTATGCATCCTGTTCACCCGCGTTCACAGTTGCTTGCGACTTCAAGTGGCGAGAATTATCATGACAAACCAAGAAGAATCTAACGGCTTCGAAAAGTAACGTTAGGGTTACGTTGCAAAAATATGATTGTTGACACATCAACGTTTTCCTACGTATGTTGTGGACATGGTGTAGAGTCAATTTTGAGATTTGAGTTTTTTTTTTTTTTGGATATTGTGATTGTGTCTTGTTTTGTATACACGTTTGCCTGTGAGTGCTGGAAAAACAGTGTCCAAAAAATGGCTGCAACGTTTCACCAAAGTTTGACGATAACGGACAAAATCATATCAATTGGGAATTATTATTTTCATTAGAACAGTGGCTAAATACCAGTTACGCTATTAGCATAAATAAACATATTCAAAGATGAAAAAAACAACATTTCAAATTTATCTCAAATGAAAAATTCTTCCAAAAGCCCTTCAGATTTCCAAACCGTTACATCAAGCAAGAAAATATTCTTTGAGGACATTCATTTTTGGAAGATGTTCAAAAATGCATGTTCGTGACTTAAAATACATCTAGGGTTGTGTTGTAAAAAGATTCAAAAACAAAATACGACACTTTTGAATTAAATCAAACCATAAGACAAACATTTTGTTTAGGAAATTATATCATCAGGCTTTTATGTTAGAATAGACTCAGCTGCGCTATCGTATTCTCATATTTTTATAAACTGCAAGATAAATACCTTTCCAAAATTTAAATGCAAACCATCAATCATTTTATTACGGATCAAATGTTTATATCACACCAACCCCCGTCCCAAATTATTTTTGTTAATAATTTACAGTAGGACATCACATATTGTATCTTAAAACCAAAGTAATGATTAACCGAATAACAACACCATCCCTTGGAATTGGATTGCGAATAAGACAAATCGGCGACAGGACTGGACACACAAGGCCATATTGTAGTCAGCTTCACAAAATCATTAGACCTACCATATATACAAAAATGTAGGCTACATGGTTTCAATTTAATAATGGTAAGTCTCGTTAATTGTTAAAAGTTTCACGTTTGTTTTTATTGAGTCAGTCCTGGACCACACAAAAAGAAGAAAGAATTTATCCTTCGTTGATATTATACACTTGTGTCTAGGCAACCCTGGCTCATCGAAAACCTATCCTTGTATAAACTGATCATCATTTGAAACCCAGTCGCATATGTTAGAATCAGTCTCCCTCTTAACATTTCACGCGATACCTAGATGAAGAGAATGCTCTTGACTAGAATTCGAATGATGTTTTGTTTTAGTATTCGATTGCAGTCATTTCAATTTGTGAGACGTTCAACCAAAAAGTCAGAAATCAAAAGCGGGAATTATTTGTGCAGGTTGGATTTTTTCCCCGACCAAATGGGTCTTCATAATTATGCTAAAATAAAACGGTATACGTGAAAATAAGTTACCCTTATATATATATATTTTTTAATTCATTTCATAAATCATATTTCAATTATCACTAATCACATATAGTTTTCTTTCAAGATAATCCTCAACATTAGAAGAATACGTAAACGGTTAAGTTAAAATTTCATATCACACAGGACTCTTGCGGTTTTGCAGGTTATAGGAACCATTATTAAAATGTGAGGTGGTCCAATTTCTTCATTCTTCCAACAAAAAACTGCCAAATTTTCTTTTTTTTCTTACAAAAATAGCCTCCTTTGACAAAGTTGACAAGAATTATTATGACAAGAGCAGCTACGAACTACAGGGCATTTGAATGCGGGGGAGGGGTGGGGAGGGATGGAGAGAAAATATGAACCACCATTGTGCGGTTTTGGAAAGGCGCCATCTTCAGGAACAAGGGACGACTAGAGGAGCGGAGATTTGCGTTTATGGTCAAATTAAGCATGTTTAACATTGACACTGATCCCCGATAACTGAAAATGTGAAGTTTTCTTAAAATTGACTAGTTCAATACAAAAAATTATTAGATTTATTCCAAACATCTTTTTCAGAAATTTACGTATGTGGCACTGATTTTAAACATTCAGAGCACGTGTGCCTCTTTGGAAATAAAGGGGGTTCAAGTGAGTCACAAAAATGCAAACACTTGCTTTGACGAATATATGTAAGACAAGTAGAAGTGATATATCCTTTTGTGGTGGTGCGCTAAAACGGAAGACCAATCTTATTCCTTTGTTCCCTTCTAATCTCGTTATATTTTATTCAGTTTTTAGATAATCTTTTTTTTTTTTAATTGAACATTTCAAGTTTAATGTCTTCTTCGTGAATCATGTTTTCTTGATTAATTTCATAACATTTTTTTTTCATCATTTCAGCGTATAAAGTTAGATGCATGTAGTAACTCGGATACAAGGCCAAAGGCCCGCACCAAATTTATAATATTAGGTGGTGACTTGAATATCATATTATAAAGACAATGTACTGGAGCGGCTCGCAAGGAACATCTAGTCTGTTAATGTTCTTGTCCATTTTTATTATTCATAATTTGCGTTTTTATTCATTGGCAAATATAGTGAATATAAAGAGTGAAACTATATTAAACCTGCCTCCTTAATGACAAACGAAATGCCCTTAGCTAAAAGGCGCGGACTTCAGATAATGGTTATGAGAGATATAAATGCCCAAAAGTGTGATATCATTTGACCGCATAAAAGTACATAACTATTACATACATTATCATTTATCATTAATTTGAAGTTCATAAGCTCATGATGGTTGAAAACACGCACCTAGAATATTCAAGGGTCCTAGTCATATCTGCTAGTTATTAATGCTACAGGTGTTCACGCATTCCGAGATAACCCCGTTTTCCAACAGCTTATCTGGCCCATATCCCTCATCATTTTCCTTTGCCACTTAGCATGGAAAGGCCATATCCTCTACACAAGATTGGTTTACAGGGTTTTCAGCCTAAATTTGATAAACCACTATTCAAGATAAATCTCAGGCAGTATGTCATAATTTCTAAGCATCATTTTGGAGCCTTGCTGATTTCGAAAAAAATCAAGTATGGTATGCGTTTATGAAATCATTATAAATCTTTGCGCTTTTCATTGAACTTCTGACCCAAGCACATAACGACCAAAGCACTTATCACAAAAAGCCGTTACTTCTTAAATTCAAAACTTCCTTAACCAGTCGAACCCCTAACACATATATAATATATAACATAAGACCTTCCCCTCACGTCCCGCTCCTTGAAGCCATTTCGGCGTCTCTCCCCACTCATAAGTTCACGCGTTACGTGGTCAACAAGGCGAGATTATGACAAGGCGATCCTAATGACCCTTTGTGTGCCGCCTTTCAAAAACTCACGTGGCGGTCCCCAGCAAAAACTGTCGTTCCTACCCCGTATGTCATTTTCACGCTGATAGCATACATATGTGTTTGGTAAAAGGGGGACACCCTTCAATATTATGTCTTAAGTATTTTGGCGCAAGATCAAAGCGGCGCGAATATTAAGAAGGGGCATAATGTCAAGGATGACGTCATCGGGGAGTGGCTATCGGAGTGAGGTTTGTGCTAATAAGCTACTGTTACAATGTGCCGTCCGCCCCTGTAGTTTGTCAGTAAATCAGTTAGAAATATGATGTGAGGGGTCCGAGATCTGAGGGCGCAAAAATCTACGAAGGACTACGAACAATGCGTTACGATGACCAGGGAGATTGTTCTCGGAAAACCGTTTTTCAAATACAAGCACTTTCGAAATATTTCATATGCGACACATTATATACGTATCGAGAGACTGAGACATAGAACCATATTCGGTCAAATATCCTCAGTCCCATGTCTGATACTCGTCGAAATCTGGAGCAAGATCAGTCTGTGATGGCAAACCCTTATTTATTTGACTGATGCAAGTCGCTAGCCATGCAACTATCATTAACCCTCTGATTTATGTGAGGGACATGTATTGAGTTTTTTGGCTAAGTTGCAACATTAGTCTATTATTTTCAAATAGACGTCTATCGAATTTTCAACTACACAAAGCTGTTACCAAAACTAAGCGACATATCCATCACAATGACAATAACTCAAAATACATGCGGTAACAAAGAAGCCATGTTTCTCTAAGTTATGCAAAATACACCGTATGGTAGACCAAAATAAGCTAATCGGCGATAAAGTTATCGTAAGTTAGTCAAGCAAATGACACTAACTAAACGGACCCTGGTGCTTAAAAGCATTTGAAAATGTCACTCTGGAATGTTGGGGGAAAAAATCTGAAATTAACTTTATTGAAATTTCAGCTCTAACATACACGTAGATTTCGGGCAGCTATGTCATTTTCCCTCCATGTAATAACACGGTGTAAGGAGACGCTTATGGTGAAATAAGAGAAACGACGACGTCTAGAGGGGTCTGTGTGTATATTTATCACCAACACTACAAAAGAACGGTGCGCTTTTGAAAACTCGGGTGGACACTCTGGGTGTGTGGTTAATCACTTGCTTTAAAAATGAAGCCCCTTTTTCTTTTAAACTATCCTAGCTTGACATTATTGTGGAAGAAAGGCTCCATAATTGGATATGGTCAGTTGTGTCACTTTAAGATAAAATATTATCACACATATGTATCGCAGTTTCACCCTATCCTCAATTGACTTAAATTTTTCCCATTCTTGTGGTTTAGGGGAAGATGATGGAAGATAAAGATGTAAGATAAAACAGAGATGCATACAAAAGAATAACTTGTTAATGTTTTTGAAATACACTTTGAATACACCGTTAACGATGCATTCATGGTACAAAGACACACAGCCTTGGGCTTGGCAGTTTATATCGCGATATTCGGTGACATAGATATATCGCGAAAATTGCAAATAGCGTCAACAGAGCCTTTCCTTTGAATTTCGATATATGATACACCTGGTATGCGTAAAGACAATGGAATGGGGCATATATCCTCACATCCCTGGAGATGTATCTTCTCATTGCATCAATCTATAAATGGAATTCCCAGAATAAACATCTTCAAATTCAAAACTGGTAAAACATATTAAACACAAGAGAGCACCCTTCGAGCGAGTTCTAAAGAAGCTAAAATGTCGAATTACAACTGGAAATCCCTAAATTATTTCGCAAGTCATCAACGGATAAGAGAACACCCAAGATCGAATATATCACTAGGGAAGTACCAACCACTCAAAGAAAACAAATAATTACATATATTAAGGTATTCTCAGGTTGCACGAAAACACGACTTAAGAACCTATTCATTGCTTTTCGGAAATGACAGGAATTGTAAAATGTCATCTGCTGATTTATTTTCTTGGGGAGTTATTTCTAATAGCTAATGTGCAAGGTATTTAAACCACGAAAAATACTAAAAGCATGATACAACCCCTGAAATATGTGTTCGATAACCAGAAATCATGAGTAAAATCATATAGATGATTCTTATTGTGTATTTTTTTCTACCTTCTTAAAAGACCAAAGATATACCGTAATTTTCCGCGTATAATACGCACCCGCGTATAATACGCACCCCGACTTTTGCCCTCAAAATGTCAAAATATCCATATTTCCGCGTATAATACGCACCCCGAATTCGGAAATATTGTTGCACTATTTTTCGCTTAATTTTCAGTTTTGACTCTGAAATATGCACCCCAATCACAGAAAATCCTCGTAGATCAATTTTTCAAGTATCGCAGAGATTTTTTATGGTAAATATGCGGCATTATGTTATTACCATATACCAAATGATATACAGATATACTTCTCAAGAAAAAATCCATATGAAAATAGTCATGTCCGATATTTCCGTGTATAATACGCACCCCGACTTTAGGCCTGATTTTTGAAGAAAAAAGTGCGTATTATACGCGGAAAATTACGGTATGTATATTTCTTTCAGAAATCTTCAGCGGAAAGTACAAGCAACACACGTTCGTGAGGAGACCCAAGCCGAAAACGATTTCATTTTTCCGTATATATTTTCATTACTTGACTTAATCTTCTATATATTTCTTCAAGGAAAACTCAATTTGGTATTTAAGGGGTTTGCTAGCTAGACTTGGGTAATCACATTAGGTTGAATTAGTTCAAATGTAATCTAAACGAAAACACCAAGGGCAAAAGATTCACGCAAAATTGATGGATTAAAACCACAGTTGGTTGATCAGATTTTCCTTCTTTTCTTAAGTTAAATTGGTAGACATTGAAAACTGATATTTGTTATTGAACAATTTCAAAAATGGCATCCTCAGTAATTGCCTACCAATATTCACGATCAACGAAAGGGAAACATCACTGATCACTTGATTTCGTTGAGTCATATACAATCATTGGAAAAGCAAGACAATCATAAAATACAGAGTGATAAGAAAACAAATGAAAATACATTTAGATGTAGGAATTATAAAACTGCCTAGAATCAAGAATTAAGACAGATATATCTACAAGAAAAAGTAGCATGCACCATATTTACACATTGATTTGAAAAACATAAAATCAAGAGGTAGATTTTAATCGGAAAGACTAGATTCTAAAAATTCTCCACCAGCATGATCATCCCTTAAGAATCGTCACACACACCAAATCCCGATACCTCAACAAAGAGAAAAGTAGTTACAACAGTCACCTAAAAGTTTATATCTACAAATATTAAGAAAATACAAAAGAACAAGAAAAGTAAAGAAAAGGAACATAGCGAAATGGTTACCCTCATTGTCTGCACTAAAGTTTTGTTCGCGTTTCACCCTACGCCCTGCAAAAACATCAATTCAAGAAAACTTCAGATTAACAACACAAGAATGTTAATTATGTTAACTTTATTTTCTCAAAGCGAGCATTGATGCATTTGAAACTGTACAACATCAATATTATGAAAATCATTAACACAGCGGCCGACATGTGGTAAGGGTTTAAATAAACCCAGCACAGGGCTCTTATTGTACAGGTCACAGCAATTTCTTGTCATACAGTATCGGTTTCAAGAAAAACATAATTCCATTTAGATCTCATTACCCCCAAATCACCTAAAAAGTGTCTAAAAGCGTTGGTTGGAAATAAGGAGACTCCAAAAAGACATATAACCGAAAAACTATATATTGGGGTAAAACTAGAACCCGCCAAATAGACGAGGGTGTTTTATAACATTTAAGGCGCCATAAGATAGAAATAATATAAAGGTCTTTATTGTTCGGATGAATTATCGGTTTAGGATAAGAATGCAAATAGTGTTATTAAATCTAGTTTTTCAATGTTTCTGAAACCAGGGTTGTGCACTGTTCATAACTAAATAGATTTACTGTTGATTTTTCTTTTTCTATATTTTCCTCCACAGAATCGATTAAAAAAGTTTCTCGTCTTAATTCTAAGTTGTTTAGCAATTGAAACTTCATAAATCCTACCGTAGATTTTAATCGAAGTAAATAAATGTAAAGAAAATACAGTAACGGAAACAGTAAGGAAATAAAAAGACTTGATAAATTCAACAGAAATTAACATTAATTTTGGTAATATTTGTTCACATGGTTAAGGTGTATATAAAAATTATAAACTTTGACGGAGAAAACAGTTTATGTCATTTGAAATATGCCCAACATTTATTCGATTCAGTTTTGGCGCGAAGATGGTATATTCAGTAATAAAAAGATAAACGTGTCTAAGTAAATGTAAAGTTTCATTAATATTCAAAACGCAAAGCTTCAAAAAAGGACCACGAAATATTAACGACCTCATATTTCTAACATGATCATAATTAATTTGACATTTATAGCTAAAAACCTTATATAATTTGCAAAACACATGCTTTTCTTGGGTATATAGGGTTGCTATAAAACAAAAATATTAATGTGCTAATCGTATATTTTGTTCATTTCTGGCCCACCAGGGCGTTTAAAGAAATGATGGCTACGCAAATCAGTGCAACAAAGTGCTGCCAGAAAATGCATCATTTTCAAATGAGCTTCAATACCACAGTTGCCTCCAATGCGCTTCAAGCAATTAATTTTAATTAATTTCTGAATATTACAGGAAACAAATTTATAAATGACTTTGGCTTCGGCTATAGTCATACAATGTGAACTATATACAGGTGTGCACAATATTTGCATATAGCAATACAGTGGATCATCTCTCTAAAAGCAGTTCAACCGAATACAGTTGTTTTAACAAAACTAATTTCCATATACTGGCAATAGACAATGACAACGGATTTTATCACTGTGGTTTAGGATAACATAATAAAGAATATCGGTTTAACTTAATATTTTTAGGATATCACTTGGTGTTCGATTTACCGACGTTTCATAAACATTTTTTTAAAGCTAAACCAGATAATTATCAAATCCCCCATTTACCTATATCGATTGGTCGCGAGGTGCTCGGTGGCGTTCGCAGCAGGTTTCCATGACAGCACGTGACGACAAAGAGCAGTGACGTCACAATGAACCAATTGGTTGCCATGGCAATACTAGTATGATGACTATTCCGTAATGGTGGATACTGCTATCCGTTTATGATTATGCATCATGATGACCTGTAAAGACAAACAAAACAAACAAATGATTCATCTATGTAAATGTAAAAAGACCTACTTATCCGTTCAATCTCGAAAGATTACAATGTTAACCACACTTTATCCAGAAATCAAAGGGCTCTATAATCAATGATCCACAACTGTATTGAAATCACCAAAACGATTATATACCCTTCATGGCGCTGATGTTACGATCAAATTTGACAAAATAAATGATCGCAATATCAAATGTGAAAATGTTGTCTCGAATCTTCATATGACCGCCGCTCATTCGAAAGTGACATTAGAAATAAACCTTCAAGTTGTTTTCATTCATCAACGGTTGGCTATTTAGAAGACGGTGGCGGGCGTTTAGGGAAAATCATTTTATCCAGTTCACCAAAAAGGTTAATATATTATGTCTGTTCAGCCTGGAATAAGTGCACGTTTGAATGTTTTGGCTTTTTGGAATCAGACGTTATAATAATAATCAACCTAAATTCTAGCCATTATTTGTTTTGTCTCGCAACGTCAAATATCGATCATTTCCGATCACGTGGGAGCGAACGGATTCTTAACCTTATTTTCCAAAATAAACGAATGAAGGGCAATTGTACTTTGGAATTGTCTATATCAAAGATATACTAAGAACATTAATCATCAACATAGTGCCAGAAGTACAAAACTGAATATTACAAATTTATAAATGATAGAATCTGCTATCTACTTTTTTTTTCAAGAAATCCAATCACATGTGTGAGCCAAATTTTTCTTAATAATAACGAAAATCGGTTATATTTACTTTTGCAGCGACCTTAATTCAAAACCAAATATTGAATTATTCAATCAACGTTATGTTGCTATGACAAAAAAAATCAGACGCGAAGTTGTATTAACTAAACTTAAGTTTTGCTTCTTAAAATATTCTTAACAGGTAAATCCCCATTTTAATATACATTAGCAGACGTCCAGCTGAATAATATCATGATGATACCAAGCAAAGCGCAGACAAGACCTAATCAACCAACCCCAAAAACATGCATAAGTTAATCTCCCTTTGCCCAGGGGTGTTAGTACACCCCAAATATGCTGATGTCACTCCATCCCATTAGGGGGGGTCGCTGTCGGAATTTAGGACCCTGGACGAAAAAATGAAGGGGGAGGGGAGGTGGTGGGGATAATGGAGTTTTTGGAAAAAAACATAATAAAGGTATGGTAACGAACATATTTTGTTAGCCGTTTTCAACATTTCGATCCTATCACTGAACGGCTCTATTTTCCTATTGAGATCTTTAACCCCCGTTGGCATTTAAATGTCTTTCTGTGGAATGTCTCGCTCGCTATTATGCTGCTGCAACCCTGGATGTTTGTTTTCTATTTCGGGGGTTTTCGTGAAAAATCCTTTAATCAATGCACCAGCTATGAATAGATTTTATGTTATTCCTAAAGTTATGTATTGAAGAAATAACTTTTAAAAACACTGTTTTGCAAAGAAGAATGTAAATACTAAAAACATAAAACGAAATGCAAAGTACAAATTCCCTTTTCTATATATAAAGA
Source organism: Hydroides elegans (assembly GCA_001703475.1). Classification (NCBI taxonomy): domain Eukaryota; kingdom Metazoa; phylum Annelida; class Polychaeta; order Sabellida; family Serpulidae; genus Hydroides; species Hydroides elegans. Next base: position 10,490 of record LQRL01041920.1, read on the forward strand.
AATATATCGATAAAATAGCTTGAGCATAATAATGTTCTCGCAATTTGAACAGCAGCTGTTTGTACACATTATATCGACATTTTTAGCAAGACAGGTTACGTATATCATCTACCCCAGTGACGAGTTGTAGCAGATCTATATAGAATTAAGAAAAAAAATCCAGGTTTTTCGCATCATATTAAGTCCAGTTTTTTTTAATATGTACAATGTCACCCTATCAGCCACCCTACGGACGCGGAATACGAAAGTCTTGGTTAGAGTAAAACAACATCCACACCTGTAGACGTTCTGTTGAATTAACCCCCAAATCCCTGCCTCGGGGAATGAGCGTTTTTTTTTTTTTTTTTGCCTTCAATTAATATTGACCTCTTGGATAACCTTATGATTGTCAATGGCAGGATATTCTTATTTAAAATCAATTTGAACATAATTTACTTTGACTAATCAAACTCACTTAGCGTCAATTGAATATCCTTAGCGCATATTTACTATAATTTTCAGCTACTTCAGCCCAGTTGCAATTCATTTGGGTCCTACTGCTAAAAAGGGCTTCTGAATGCGTTGACCTTCGTGATGGGAATATTCAGTGATTTTATTGTATACATCAGGGCTTAATTTAAACGATTTTAATAAGTTTTGCAAGAAAATCTCTTTTGCATACTAATATATTATCCACATATTTTATTGCATTATATCAACTTAAAGGCGTTTTTATATGTTAATGTTGCTTTGTTTATCCGAACGAATTCGATACAAAACGACACAATCTCACTACATACAATTTCGAACCATCGTTTTTACTTTTCGAAAATAATTGCAAGTGTGGTTACGAACGCGATCATCTCCAAATCGATCTTTACCAGATCCAATATTTTGATAAGTTCAGAATCACATACCTATGACTTATTTGAGTTAAAATGAACAGTGAGCACATTTCATCAAATATATGTTATTCACACAACTAAATTCATTCACAACAAAACATTGTTTATGACTAGAGACTGAGAAATGCTTAAGCTATGTTTATTTGTTAAGCTTTTAGAGAAAGTCAGAGCATCTTTGTCGAAACGATCATCATCATACGCTAAGCCTCTACCACCTCATAAGCTTGGTCAACGAACAGATAATCTCGTGAATAGCGTTTTGTCTTCAGCTTATTTTGTTTACATTCTACTAATAACTATTTAACCGATTTGAATTTACTTGAGCACTTTCGTTAACTTACTTCTCTGTCGCTAGGGAACATTTATATTATAAAGACATTTTATCAGGGCTTTAAACCACAAAATAGTTCACATTGCCTCATATTTTTCGGATTACAACAGAAACTTATATGTTCAAACAATTCTGGTCACTTATCCCCTCCGAAATAAAACATATTTGAAATATGCCTATATTAAATATATACCTTGATGTACCTCCAGCATTCATTGTGTATAAGAACCAGCAGCTCTTAGCTCTTGGTTGTTATCCACAAAGACCAACCAATCTGAGCGACAAACTGGCGATGGTGTCACACGCGAGGGTTTGCGTCACACGGGAAAGATACTTCACTTAATCAGATGCGGTTTATATGTTATCGTCGAATATCCTTTCAAATTATTCTCAATTACTCTGATATCCGGGTGTGCTTATAATTTTTGGTAAAACCAAATATACTTCACTGCCTAATGTTATCCTTTTAAATACTGGTCATCCAAGATGTACATTATTGGAACTGCCGATTGCTTAATATCCAGAGTCGTGTGTCTTTCAAGTCTGACAAGCGTTATTGGTCGTGACACGGTGCACTATGAAACAAAATAAATATAACCTTAGATAACTAATCAACTGATGATAATGAAATGTATTCATATTCAAAAAATCATGCAGAAATATGGGTTTGAATTAAACAAAATATCCTTTTGCACTTATTCCTCATGAGAAAATCCAAATCCAACCATATAATTTAAAGACTGCTTTTTTTCAGCTAAAGAATTTGTAAAATTAGTATGCAAATTTCGTCCAAATCTGCGCTTCACCCCATATATATCACATTTGATGTAAATAGCGTGTGAAAATGCATTTATAGATTCGTTTCACTCTATCATGGGAGAGCTCACACACAAGGACATACATGCGACACAATACAGTGCGTAGCTATTGCACCAATGAACTTTGATTCGATGTAGTTAAAGCTTAAAGAAAATGGTATGTTTGCATGAACGCAATTTATATAAGTGCATCTGGTATTATTATTACAATTGCACCGGAATTGCATAAATATACATGTACATGTTAATTTTGATTATAGGATTAGAATAAATTAAATGTATACTTAATAAATGCAGTATGACTTAATGATAATAGATGTTGTAAAATGATATATGAATATGTCTGAGTCTATGTAAGACCAAAAATAGCATGAATTATGGGAGATTTGTTGTGAAAGTCATAACAACGTGTGCTGAAGTGTAAAGTTTGATAATAATTTGCTTCTTTTTTTTTAAAGTTATTGTTTCAAAATATTTTTGTCTGAGTCAATCCCACAAAAAATTACACCATAAAGCTAGAACAAAACAATTATGTAACACATAACATGTTTATATATGTCTCCAAAACAACCCAGTGTTAGCTGGTTATTAGCATGTGATATCGTATTATCGCCGATATAATCTAAATCAAGAATTTTGAATGGAGATTCACATCCCCCTCTACCTTCCACTTTTAACATCAACTTCCCTGAAACTGAACACAGAGTGTAAGGGCGGTTCACTCGAAACCCTCATATCTGAGTGCTGCCCTACCCCTGACCTAAAGTCATCCTACCCTTATAAACTATATGTATCCGTAGTTGCAGTTTAAAAATGGAATTAAAATGCACACATGACAGGGCTATACCCTCCTGTCCAAAAATGATATCATCGACATTCATTACAGTGACGTATATTTACTTTGTGTGTTTGTAACAAAAACCGTGGGAATATCAACAAATGATGACACATTTTTGTGCGCTGTATATTTCACTGTATACAATAATTGTACCCAGGGCATTAAAACTATTTGATTGTTCCGAGGTAACTATAGAAAAAATGTATCATTCGACAGAGTGAATGCTCTTTTTTTCTAAAGGTATGCATACATTAAAGGTACAAACAAATATGGTAGTCAAAACTGTCAAAGATATTAAATGAAACTCTTTGTTTTGAGTGAAGCAGTAACATTGAAACACTTCCAAAAATAGACAACCACGTCAAGATCTTTAAATCCCTGGGAATTAGTTGAAAACAACAGCTTAAACTTTATTTTGAAAATGCATTTTGAACACACACCAAATCAACAAGTTTAATTTATGGGTCCCACCCACAAAAATAGCAAAGCAGTGCCAGCATAAAAAGGGAAAATATATTTTGGTAAATATTTTGAGAGAATGAGAAAAGAATGCGTAAAAGACGCTACTAATTAATGGATATCTTGTAATTATCATATTTAGTCACCCGATGGCCCCAGGTCTTATCCGTATGTACCTGTGTAGGTCGTTACTGTATATTTTGCACCGAGTAGAATTCAATCCCCAGGGTCGGTCTGTGTTATTATGTGCTTTCGTTTTGGTAGATATTGCAAAAATATATAGCATGTGCCAGACAGTGAACACGGCTTACATGCGATATTCGTGTATTTCATTAAGTTTAAGCACCCATATGATACTGTATGATATAGGGAAAGTCAAAACTAGAGGCTAAAGGCCTTCGATCCCCCGTGAACTTTCAATAATTATTTGATATAGCATGGTCAGCACTGGAGAAACAAGGGCATCAGATATGCAAAGCCCCAAGCCTATGGTTTCTCACTTAATTCCTACAATGTCTATATCACAATGTGTTTCTATTAACATATTTTCCACAACGTCTTTCTTACAACGTCTTTTTCACAACGACTATCTCACAACGTCTTTCCAACAACATCTTTCTCACAACGTCTTTCTTTCAACGTTTTTCTTACAATGTCTCTCACAACGTCTGTCGCACAACGTCTTTTTTCTAAACGTCTTACTCACAACGTCTCTCTAATTAAGTCTTTCTCACAGCGACTATTTTTCTCAACGTCTATCTCACAACGTCTTACTCACAATATCTTTCTCATAACGTTTATCCCACAACTTCTTGCTCACAACATTTTTCTCACAATGTCTTTCGTACAACGTCTTTCTCACAACGTCTTTCCCACAACGACTTTCCCAAAACGTCTTGCTCACAACGACTTTGGCAAAAAGTCTTTCGTACAACGTCTATCTCACAATGTCTATCTCATAATGTATATCTCATAACGTCTGTCTAACAAGGTCTTTCTTACAACGTCGTACTAACGACGACTTTCTCACAACCTCTATTCTCAGAACGTCTTACTCACAACGTCTCTCTCATTACGTCTTTCTCACAACGTCTATCTCACAACGGCTTTATCACAACGTCTTTCTCACAACGCCTTTCCCACAACGTCTTCTTTACAACGACTGTCACCATGTCTTTCGTATAACGTTTTTATCACAACGTCTTTCTCACAACGTTTTTCTCACAACGTTTTTCTCACAACGTTTTTCTCACAACGGCTTTCTCATAACATCTATCGCACAACGACTATCTCACAACATTTTTCCCATAACGTCTACAGCACAATGTCTTTCTAACAACGTCATCACACTGTTTTATTAAATATTCTTTCCAAGAACGTAGTCCTCACAACATCACGATACACGAACAATCATTATACAAGTATATACTATATGTTCAGTCTGCCATAATTTCGACATTTTTTTATCCGTCAGACTCGACGAGCTACAGCTTGATTCCCTCAATAGATTCTGTCATATCCAATATTTGTGGTCGATCGACATGAAACCTTGACGAGGCACAACTTCAATATGTGGCTGTTATGTATAGTAGAGCTCTAGCTTAATTCATCCAGAGCTTGTTCCATCATTGAAGAAAGTTCGAGACAGATCGACATGAAACTTTTATGAGATGTAATTCTTGCTTCGCTACAAGGAAAAGCCAGGCATTTATAGTTACTTTCTCACTCATACACATCCATTTAAAGGATAATATCTTATATTTTCACCCACATTTCTTCAACTGAATATGAAATGTTCGCCATATTTCACAGGCTCCAGAATCGACAAATTACAACCGATCGAGATGAAACCTTGACGAGGCACGACTTCAGACCTTGGTTTATACGTGTATAAAATTGGAGAGCTTTAGCTCAATTCCTTTATACCAAACTCGCGTGCACAAAGTGCTTGGCATCTGAAAAAAGTTTAAAAATGACCATTTTTAAAGTGCTCCAGAATCGACATTTTTCAATCGATCGAGATGAAACCTTGACGAGGCACAACTTCAGATATAGGTTTATATGTGTATAAAATTTGAAAGCTCTAACTCAATTCATTCACACCAAACTCGCGTGCACAAACGCCCCCATGTCAAGGGGGACGGACGGACGGACAGACAGACAGACGGACAGACAAGCTCAACCCCATATCCCTCCGTTTCACGGGGGATAATTACACTGGGCAATTAATATGGGAACCGCGTCTCTGAAAATTGAGGTACAAATGTATATAATTCCATCCATAAGCATATTGGACACTTAATCATCATGTATACTTCGATTGGTCATTGCTTTTCACAAATTTCGTGGGAATGTTTATGAGAGCAGTTAAGCAAATATTGAAATGCCCTTTACTTATACTAATAATCTATTACATAAAAAGCGTTTATTAAAACATTTTTTCTTCAAACAAACATATGTACACCGAAGACCCAGCAATATTTTGCAGTTCAAATCCATGACCTTAAAGGAGTGGTAGTATTTATAGCTGGGCGCCCGGGGGCTGGCCACGGTGTTATGATTGCAGTTTTTATACAAATAGACCCATGTTAGCTATGCCATGTATGTACGACCCTGGATCCACATAGCTTAAGTGCATAACCCCATGTAATGACCTATGATCACAACACCTATTATAGGATTATATAAATAGAAAAAGGGTTCTTCTAAATAACGAAACTCAAATAGCTAAACTATGTTAATAAGCACCAACAAAAATGCAAAAATGACGTTGTGTGGGTGAAAATCGGGACGAAATATCTTTAAAATCATCGCTCTTATTTGTTGACCGATCGGTAGCACTTAAAGGCTTGTGGGACTTGGTACTCACTCTCTAGACATCGTTCTATGAGCAGTTGCGGTGTAAGTCCAACGACCCGCATTTTCATGTCATATTGAAATAGGCATGCTTTACAACGTATCTTTTGAGAAATCGGCATTTTTATTTTTATAACAAATTATCAAATTTGCATTGAACCCAAAAAGTTCTGTCTTATACTGATACTGTTTCTGCATTCAATCGACTTATATGTGACATCTGGCAAAGCCATCGACTACATCCTTGTTTATCACCTCATTTACCTGCATCTTTAAAAAACACCTTTTTTTGTGAAATATATTAAATAAATATGCGATTTTATGGCTAATAAATAGCAATAAAAATAAGCTGATTAAAATAAATGAGCATACAAACCCATAACTTTACATCAACCTGATTTCCCCATCCGTTTATTCAAAGGTCGTTGCTCTAGTGAGGCATTTCATTGTAAAATCGATGTTCGCGTAGCAAGTTGCGTACGACCGATAGCCTCCCTTTCATATATTTGTTTACACCACGACGCTCATCCATCTTTATAAAGTCACGCGCTTGAAGGGCTGTTTGCTGCTTATTAATTCATAATTCCTATATTTTTGTCATTCACTTATTTTTCTAATTTTTGAAGAAAAAAATCAATCAATAGCATGTCAGTAGATGATCGTTCTATATAAAAGAGTAAAAGGGCCACGAAAAAAAAGCTATCGAAAAAATAAGGATATCACATCCTGAATTGACAGCGCGAATGAAAAGAAGTTTCGATTTTAAGAATAATAATTGGTTATACAATTGAATCTTAAACAATGAACGGATAAAGTTGTAATACTAAGTCTAGAAAGACGTGAAAATGCATTTAAAAAAAGTTGCTATATTTAACATGTATTTTACATGTTTAGATATCGATTTTGTAATATTGTTTATGTTTTTATCACTATCACATGTGCGTCATGCGATATTTGCATCACATTGCTTTCCGTGCTGCATGTTTTTATTTACTCACAACACGTGTTTTTGAGTTGTGGAGATAAATCAAGGCAACGAGATACCAATGATACCCAATCGACTTCCAATAAAACACATTAACAATGTGCCACAAACGACCAGGGTTGGAATTCTCACAATTATGATCTACTACATATTTCTTCAATTCGATACATCAAATATGAGTATGATTGAAATAAAAACATAATGATCAAGCCGAAAAAGTCATTCAAAATGGTGAGCTTTGTCTAATACCAAGAACCAATGACAATACCCATTGTCAATATACCGGGTGTATCATTTTCAAAATGGGGCCGCTGATCTTTATTATATAAATATTCATCTGATTACATATAACTCGTGCTATAATTCATTTTTCATACTCATGATGAGTAACGTGACACTTTATTCAAGGGCTCAAAGGCTTGGACGACAGCTTATTATAACGGTCCCATAACTGTTATATAAGATCATAAGATGGAGGATAGCTTATAACTGTTACATTCTCTTCGACGTCAATCAGAGGATACCAATTAGAATATGGCACTTGTACTCACTCAAGTGTCTGGAAGAGTTACATTTTTTAAAATGTATAATCAAATTGAAACATCTATCATTAAATAATCAAAATGAGAGGCAATGTTTTTATTTCTTATGCAAATTTAATGAAAAATAATTACATTTTCATTGCTCTCAAAAAGAAGTCATTTTAATTGAATGATATAAATTTCTTAATGCCTACATCAAAGCATTGAGAATGATCTATAGCAATAAAGACAACTCAATTAGCTTTTTAATTAATGTAACGTTTTTAAAGCTTCGGCTCAAAAAGTACGCTGTTCGAATATATTCAAAAATGACTTATCACATATTGATGAATGTCTTAACGAAAACGGAATTAAATTAGCATTGGAAAGCGACAAATATCAAACGGGATTTTTTTATCGATTCAAAGGGAAAATACCAAATAATATTTTTTTCCCTTTCTTTTTTCTTTTGACGAAAAATTAATATCTATTTTGAAACAATAATTAATCGTAGAAAAAGAGGACGACTTTATATCAATGTGATCGGTTTTTCTACTTTGAAATGATCGCTAATATAGATTTTGTGACAAAATAGTCAAACTGAAATTCTGACGAAAGTACAAATAGTAATATCTTTTCTCCACTAAAACTCACAAATCGGTTATTTCAACTGCTTTTGAGTCGGACTTGGACGGTTTTAGACACGAGTCCAACGCTTCCAAATATCGATTATATAACATGCTATGGAAACCTTATTACTTAATGAAAAGGTTATGCAAAATACATTTTTTAAAGCTGTGAATAATCGAAATCGATCCATTCTTATCAATTTTCATCATTTGAGACACACCCACCAGAGCAACGATATATCGCGGACAAGACATAATCACGCATTGTCTCTTAATGTCTCGCCCTTGGACACGTTAAGGTAACAGCTGCCAGACTCGAACCCGGAACTTGTGTTGCAAAAAGCCCCTCATTAACTTCCAAAATGGGACATTATGTGAGCTGTTATTGCAGATTAATATCGTATTAGTGTGTTTTTTTTTGTTGAAAGACCCCTTTTTATTTCTAAATACTTTTTTCCCTTCACAACATATGTTATAATAAAATTACACAAGGCACAAGTCACCTATACAGTAGATTCTCGTTAATTCGAACACTGATAATTCGAACTATCGGTTAATTCGAACTGATTCCTTCGGTCCCGCCAAATTCTCCCATTTAACACAATGTAAAAGTTCGAATTAACGAATACACGGATAATTCGAACCAACTTTTAGCCTGAAAATCCCTATTTGTAAGACAATTTTTTGTATTGACATTGCTTTTTTAGCTCAAAGAAGTGCATTTAAGTCAACCTCAAAGTAACCACAGATTAAGGATTAGTCTTCGTTGCCACATCAGGATGATACATTATATCTCACAAGCGTTGCTTTGAATTTATGCGTGGAGGGGTAGTTGTTTTGAGCAAAAGGACATTTGTTAAAAGACCAAAGGTAGCATTAACCATGATACCCCTCCCTATTGTGTACTTGCGTTGCTTTCATCTCTATAACTTAGTAGTTATGGTCAAGAGCAAATGGTCTAGGTTAACAAAGCAAAGGCAACATTTGACTATAGTGACAATAATTGCAATTCATTAGATGAATAATAACTTGCATAATTTGAATGGAATTGTTCCATTTGAAATTTTAAATCACGAAATTCATGCATTTGAGTTTATTTTGTGTTAAAACCAAACGATTATTTTTAAAATAAGTAATTTAATAGCATTATAACAATTATTATGAATTCTAAGGGACAGTATCAATATATTTGAAAACCCGTTTTATATATAGAATAGATATTGAAACTAAAAAGTGACTTCCAATTTGATAAACCTGAACGAAAGGCAAAATACTGATAATTCGAACCCACGGTTAATTCGAACTAATTTTTGTGGTCCCAACGAGTTCGAATTAACGAGAATCTACTGATATGTTGATACAGTAGCCCCTCGTTAATTCGAACTACTCGGGACCGGCGAAATTGGTTCGAATTAACCGGGGTTCGAATTAACCGGGGACCGGAAGTCGCCATGTTTTATTTACCATCGATGATTTATTTGCCATTAAATGATGGATAAGTTATAAGGTGTTAGGCAGCTTTATATCAATATTATCCAGCTATACAGACCTTTATAGGCTTTCTTTTTGTGTATTTGGTTGGTTAGAATCCATGCTGCATTTAAAATAAGTTTTAACGAATTCTTCGGCATTTATCATGAAATGTTGAAAATATTAAGCTAATCAACCGCAACACACTCATAAATTATATTGTGCATTTCCAGCATATTTGCAACTATGTTCATATCCGTTGCTATATGAATTATCATTTTTTATTCAATGTCGTTAGGGGTATATTTTCAATTATCAAACCCAGCAATAACCTTTTTTTGGCATTAAAAAGAAAAGAATATCAATCAATTCGTTATGTTGAAATCCAATTTATAACATCACTGTTTCTGATGTAACCATAGTTGCTCTCTTACAAGAGCAAATTAACTGACTTACGAAGAATTTTCAGCGTCGTTTAATTGTTTTCACATCATCAAGATAATCAATAAGGGATGCGGATCTATGTCAACCTAAAAGTGTCACCTGTGTGCTTCAAATAGAATCAGTATGAAAACCCACCCCATTGTTCATGCATTCCATTGTGCTTCAATAAAAATCAGTTCGAAAACCCACCCTATTGTTCATTCATTCCATTGTTTTATCATCCCATTGTTTAATAAGTTTATTGTAAAAAGTGCACTTAATCAATAAGGGGAGTGGTATCGCTTAGGATTACCACTCCATGGACAAACTATTAGCGTATCATCTTTTGTAAAAAGAGCAGTTGAAAGAACAGGTGAAAGTCTTTATGTGTAGTTTAACGACATAAAGTGAAAGTCCTTACTCAGGAAAGTATTTTGAGTTCGACCATATGCCATAAAACATATGTAAACTCGTCCTAAAAGACCAATATAAACATGGAATTTGACGATTTTTTGGCTCAAAATGAGTTCGATTTATCAGGGTCCTCGTTAATTCGAACTTTCCCATAAGAATACATTGGTCCCAAAATCGGGACCGGGCAAAACAGTTCGAATTAACCGGGGGGACGAATTAACCGGGGATGAATTAACGAGGGGTTACTGTATATAAATCTAAAAAAAAAAACTTTTAAAAAAGTTAAGCTCAAACGACGAAACTAGGGCTGTGTCGGGTACCCGACTACCCGACAATCGCATCGGGTACCCGAACTGAAAATTTGAGTTCGGGTACCCGAAATGTTGCGTCATGGGAAAAAATAAAAGAGGATTTAACTTATAAAACGTTATTTATAAAGCAGATTTGTATGTTTCAGACATCAAACGCATTTAAAATAAGTTATCTGTTAGATTTTGCAAGTTAAATAAGAATAAACAAGATATTTTAGTTATTTGTTTATCCGAGTACAAAATTACGGCATATCCTGTAGAGTTAACTTAAGGGGGACCCTAAAGAAACCATGTTTTGAAAACTTCGGGTCGGGTATCGGGTCGGGTATTGACTTCGGGTGTTCGGGTAGCAAAATAGCCGACCCGACACAGCCCTAGACGAAACTGCACAATGAGTAGTACATGTCTCAATTCAAGGTCATCATTGGGTCACGAGGGGTGTCTGGCCAAAAGGCCAAGGGCGAACAGCTTGCACGAAAAAACCCCGATCGAACAATCGCTATCTCTATAGTTTTTTATATATAAAACAAGTCTTTTATTCATGCTAGCAATGGGCATGGGTATCTTAAGAGGTTATTCTACAGGAAAAAGCATAGTTTCTGTTCTTCCAATATACACTATATTATATTTCAAGTTTTTAACTGTTTTATATTAAGGAACAGCAAAATGTTCAACATTATATATATAATTGGCAAAGATGGATGCTTCAGCCCTGATTGGGTGCATGAGCGCAAGATTCCTTTATTGCGATGGCAACGGATCGCTGGATTGTTTAATATATTTGCCACCCAAGACATTGCCTTGGCAACCAACCTCTTTTAAAGACAAACTGGTGACACAAGAAAGAGAACTCCAAAAAAGGGGCAGCATCTGTTTCCAATATACAATGCCATGCATTGATTTCCAGGTACCGATTTTAGATGATATGATTTATGAGCTAACAAACGCAGACTGAAAGGTAAGAAAAAAATATGAACGATTTTAAGTGCAGTTTGGTGAAACTGTATATGGCAGCTCATTTCTTTAAGATATCAATATGGTTTCTTCTCCAAAGTGAGAACAAAAAATGCGACAAAATCTCAAGCTCATATTCATATTTTTTCAAAGTAATTGAATTGTTTGACTCCACGATACCTAAACACCCCACGCCCCCCTCAAAAGAACGTTTATAACCTAAAAATATTGATATTAAACTTCAATCATATTTGGTACACTGCTTCAGACACATTGAACTCTGCGACTTCGAATGATGCTACTTTTCACCCAGGTCAGCGGTGACCACCAAGCGCCAGTTCATCTAAAATACTGTCTGCTATATAAATTACTATTCAACCTGACGTTATACGCTGATTTGGCATCCATTCAAGAGACATTGAACGACCAGATAGTCATACTTTCATCAACAGAAAGAACCAGGCTCTTTTGAAATATGCATTTATACGACGAACAATAGCATATATAACTGTAGAACCAGGGGTTTGCCCCCCTGCATTTGGAAAGCCGTCAAAACGCAGCGCATCTGATAGGAATCTAATTGAGTTGACGTATCGTAAGGACACCATCACTCATTTCGCTCGTTTGTGCTTCGGGCCAACGTTGCCAGCGACATAGCTCAGCGTCGTCGCTGCAAAACAGCGTTGAAATTCAGGGAGAACGTGCCACGCCGAATAGATAATGACATAATGCTTATATATTTATCATATGAATCTTATATTTGGACATATATGATGATTAGAAGATATATCATCATAAAGTATTATTTGGCTTGTTGAGAATAGTTGTATGGCGAAATCACCATTTTACTTAAATAAAATATCGACTTCTGCAACTATTGTACATATGTATATAGCATTTTTTACGTTACTTGATGACTGAAGCACAACAACAATAAATTAGTTTCGTTAGTTTAAATATATGATGAATATCTTCAATAAAAGGTTTGTCTTATACTTTTATTTATTAACGTATAGCAATTTAATGGTGTTTCAAGGCTGTTAACAAGGTTTCGTTATAAAGAATCTTATATAAGGAATCGAACTAACATTCAAAACCACTTCGCTGTTAGAAAGAACAAGTCGAATATCATTCTAGAAAAAGCAATATTCGAAAGGAAAAGCATTACTTTCTACCTTCACAAAAGGTGGAAGCAAAAATGAAATCGATGTTTTACTATTCAATTCGAATGCAATACATGTATATGCCTTTAATTCAAACCGAAACATTTACAGCACAATGGGCATAAACAAAAGTTAACTTTCGATTTAATTGTTCTATTTGATGACAATGTCATAATCAATCATTGTAAGTCATTATATTTTGAAACAATGAAGAATAAATGACATTATTGTTTATGATACAATTTGAAATTTGGTTCAAAAGCGCCAAAAAAAAAACTACATTTAATTCTCATAATTTTCGTTCATAAGATATTATTCCATCATGACAGTATGTCAGTATTTATCTCAAACTCGACTATCACGAGCATTATTCAAATCATAACTCACACTGTTCACTTAAACAACAGGCAAAACTGTGCATACATTTTTCATGAATTTCAATACAAGAGTACCCTCCTACCAAAAAAAAATAGAATTGACATATCATCAAAACTTGAGTGCCAAAAGCTTAAATGAAAACTAAAGATTGCACGACTCCTACAGGTGTTGCAAAGACTCAATCAAGACCCCGCTTGTATGTCTTCATCACTGTCGAGCGGCTGAAAAACCTACAAATTAGAAGCCAAATAGACGCGCAACCATTCGTTTTAATTAATTTCAAATCGAGACTTCGTTATCATCTAAGGCTGTGTTTCCAATAGTCTAAGTATTTTTGGGCATCATTGGTCTGGGAATGTTTTTCGCTTAACTTGATACCAAGGTACAAATTCAAGTTCATGCTGCGGCCAGACTCACCTGGGATCGCTTCCAAATTGAAAAAAAAAAAAAAACATCTTGTCCTATCTCAGCGATGGCAGGTGAGCCTGACCGCACATAGCTAAACAGACAGTATACTTAAAACTTTGCTATGATAGAAAGCTATTCCTAATATCTTTTTCGCTCGTGTCAAATGCCTAATCGAAACACAACTCGCTTTCACATAATATCAATCACATGTTAATTCGCTCTCGCGTCCACGAGCGATATCGCTATTCGCGTTTTCGCAAAACACGCATGCGTATTTTTCGTTCCTCTCTCCTACTGGGCTCGGAGACACCCAACCTCTTGATAGTGTTTCCGATAAAGACAGGCTTTCTTTGACTCTGCAACATGGGACACTTCATGGGGAGAAAGCCATACATCGCATGCGAGATGTTAATTAAAACATGATGACAGATAAAAACAAGACTGTCCAAGGACAGTGTGCCACATCTTGCACAGCTTTATTTTACCTTTATATGGCCTTGGATTAAGCAATTTATCTTTAATACTCGGGATATTGAAACTTAAACTATCAGAAAATGGTGTCTGTAATGTTAATATGATTTCAGATAATCGAACTTAGGACATCGATTTACTAAACTAAAATAAGGACTGACATAACGAGGATTTTTTTAGCGATGGTGCCCCTAAATCATGGAACAATCTCCCAATCTCGCTCCAATCGTGTCCAGATCACGGCTGTTTATTCCCACTCAAAATTGACCCCTTTAGCTATTTTGCTGTCGCTGATGCCTCACATTTTCGCAACACCTCTTTTTATTTACAGAAGGATTAACCATGCATGTTTTATGCTGTTAATGCATGAAAATTGGTTAAAATCTTGATTTTCGACTAACTTTACACTGTGTTTTAAAATAGTTGTCCCATGTCAATTTATTTGCAATTAACATATGTAATAGTTCAAAATAAGCTTATTCTAATGATATAAGTCATATATCCCCTCCATTGCAATTAATGCCCAAATCGACCATGTAAAAAGAGTGCAAATGCTAGAAATTACACCCTCATTTACTAAAGACTCATAAAGAATATGACTGTAAATCGAAAGTCTGTTATGCGTACTGGAAAACATTCTTTTATTTAAGAATTATATGTTCTTATAAAATTCACGCCTTGTAATTATTTCAAAGAGCTATTGAAAGGCAAGACCATTTATGATCCACCTCAAAGAAGGATTATGCTTTGATGCTTGTTCAATTCATACACATTTTTTTGCCGCAAAAGCATTTTGGCATCGTGTTGAATAATCCGCTTAAAGATCAATGATATTATGAGAACAACAACATAATAATAATGTTTATTTCAAAATGACGACTACGTATGGGATAAATTGGAGTTCGCTAAGCCTATGGATGGTTTCCTTTCATCATCGATACTTCCATGCCTATATGATACAAATCCTGAAGCTTCATACAATATAAATTAAGGACAAATCTTATATGATTAAGAATAAATAATAGGAACAATGAATATCATTTCCCCGTACAGCAGCAATATTTATATATTTTCAACGTTTCATAATTGTTTGAAACCCGACTATGGGCCATTTAAGTAAAAAAGTGACTAATATGTCATGCATTTTAAATAATTTCAGCACTTACGAAGGTGAATTTTGAAAAACGCAATGCAGTTATACTCGGATAAAAATATCATTATTGTTATACTCATATTATATTTCACATCAAAATAAAGAAGAATAAATGCTGAATCATAGGATATAAAAATTGTAAATAAATTCATTGTTAAAGTATAGTCAAACGAAATTCAAAGATAACTAAAATCCATATTTTTCAATCAGAGTAAAAACGATTTTGCTACAATTTTCATGCTTGATTTTCATACATTAATCGAAATGGAGGGGGTTAGTGAATACCAAAGCGGATTTGAGAATAAATTAAATATATATTTACAAAAAGAATTTTTAAAATTCACATGGGGCAACCTATTTTAATTATCAGGTAAAGTTGATCAAAATCAAGGGAAAATCACGATTTTTCAGCATAACTCTGCATATTACAAGCTTATGTAAATAACAAGACTGTCCAAGGACAGTGTGCCACCGCTTGCAAGGTTTTTAAAATACAACATATAGTTTATGGGGCTGTAACTTTTTATTCGTAAAAAACATCATCGCAAAACTACACCTGCTAAAAGCGTTCATTTTCATATCATTACTCTTCAAATGACCCATGAAACCTCATCTTGTAACAACACAACCCCCTCCCCTCCCCTCCCCGCCCCACCCCTCCCTC
>LQRL01041921.1:0-27094 GCA_001703475.1 Hydroides elegans
TCTTTTGATTATCTGATAGAAATCAAAATAAGCGAAAAGGATTCTTCATCCGAGGGATAAAGCACGATACTTGGTCGGATTTCTATTAGAATATAATCTTAAGATAAACATATAAAACTAACAGGTAGTTTTTAGAGAATTCTGTCAAATGAAAATATGTGATTAATTTATTGTGTAATCGTGTTAGTTAGACTGATGCTTATGTTAAAACACAAAGTCAACGAAAACAAAATAAAAAATACTCACACTTGCTATAAGATAATGCGGCGAAAAAATCATAATCAAATAGATAATTAATTCAAAATTAAACATCCTGTAGTACAATTATTGATTGATAAGACTATCATTGATATGCATAAGACTTCAATTTTTGTATGTTAATTTACACGTGAAACCAGGTTTGAGATAGCTTTTGAAATGTAGGGCCTACAGCTTTAAATGAACTTCATTTGAAAAGGCTCATGCAAAATAACGTATCCACAATTAATCATTTTCTTTGTGATTGTCCTTTATTTCAATTCAAACAATATAGCATAAGGAATCATTCTAATTATAAAAACATAATTGCGGGATTATAGACAAATTAGATATTTTGAGATAATGTCAAGTAACTTGTTTGAATATTGAATACATATGTAGCAAGCTATGTACATGTATGTACATTGTAGGTTGGCGCAATTTAATAAGTGCATTATGTACTCACCTACTTTGCAATAATCATCTAACTAAAAACGATTCTGGGAAGATTTCCTTATTTTGTATGTAAGCCCTCTTCCTCGAATTAGGTTATGAAACATATGAAATTACAGGTCAACATCTTAATTTATCAAGTGATATATTTATGTTTATTGCAAAATGTATGCGCATTTTTTAACAATGAATTGGGTGAATTTGGTTCATTTAATGTTTTAGTACATACCTTTTTTCTATTTTAAATGAGTTCGGAAACCCATTTATAAAGAAGGCAAAATATGGAAGTATGTTAGATGTAACTAAATTAATTCGTTTTTGATATTACATATATCATTGTTAGCATGAAAAACGATTTGGAGTTGTAAATAAAACATTAAAATTACCAAAATAGCCTTTTCAATTGCATATTGTCAACGACACGGTATGAGACATTATCAATGAAGAAAAAAGCTCGCAAAGTGTCCAATGTGGCCAGGCCCTAACTTGTTTATGTGTAAGATTGTATGATCTAACCCCACATACAAAATGTTACAACAAGAATTGCAATCCGAACAGACGATGTTTTTATGTGAATGTAGGTGGGTTGCATTTTTTTTTCAAATATCGAACATATGTAATTTGTATTACACCTGTACACACGCATAAATCGATCGAATAATGGAATGACATTAATTAATGCCCTATCTTGTTACAATTAACCTTAAGTGAGTATCTAATATTTGACTTGAAAATTATAATGGACATCATTAATGGCATATCATATTTATTAACCAATATTTGAACAGGTTAATTGAATGTTCCCATTGTTCATATTCGCATCACAACCACAACATTTATTCATTCGCTTTGATTTTCATACAATCTTATAAACTCTGCTTAAGTTTTTTTTTTCTAAAACAATTTTGAGAATAAAATATGGTTTTGTTACTTATCGCTACAATATTATTTCATTTTCAAAGAGTTTTAAGCTGTCACTTGAATAAGGATTTTGTATTAGCCTCAGAGAATACTGAGATATGGATGGATGCACAGAATATACTGCATAATGGCGAATTTCATGCAGTGCATACAATAACAAAGTAAGTTTGAATTACGTTGTGTACATCACATAAAAGCGCTAAAATATGGTTAAATCGTCAAGAAAAATGAATACCATGTATATTTATTTTCTCATGTATTAAGATTTTGTATTTATTTCAGTTTTCCAGATTGCTATCGATTCTGCAACAATGACAATTCTGGATGCATTGCATTTTTGTTTGCTGATGGTCAATGCATGATACATGATGGTCAGACGGATGGCGACATATTAAGGACTGATTCACAAGACAGGGTCTATTTCTGGTATTCAATTTTAATAGAATCACAGAGAATCAGAGCGGCACCAGCATCACCAGGTAGTTCAATAAACATTCAATTTTAATTTAGGCTAGCTAGATTATATCCCTTATTGACTTAGTCTCTACTAGGAATTAATAATCATATGTTCTGCTACAAGGCAGCTACTTATCCGTGGCGTTTACTCCTTACATTGGTAAAACCTTATTATTATGGTTTACATTCGAAGGACTCCGTGCAACATTATTAAGTTTTGACAAAGAAGTCATTAAATGATTTTAGATTGGTAATTTATAAATGGATTTGCAAGTGGACAAATAATGAAATTATTATGATAGCACTTATCCCATCACATTATTCAAGCATATAGCATGGATCTACAATCAGGTGACACTTCGCAATACAATTGGGCGAAAGATGTTAAGTCTACTTAACACATTTTTGCACGGAGTCATGCAGTTATGATCCTGAACATGTATCTACATAGTTGAATCACCAAAAAAGGGCTTTAGATTCTACTCCCCTCATTTTATATTAGATCGATGCTATAATATAGTTGAAACGCACAATATAGTTATAGGAATATCATTGGACGCGTGTGACAGTAATCCATGCCATCAAGGATCCTGCATTACTACCGGAGACTCATTTGAATGTTTATGTGGTGAGGGATTCGTAGGAGATCTTTGTGAATGGGGTAATAACAATATAATTCAATAGTATGGATGTAACAGTAACTAAAAATCATGATATATCCTGTCGTTAAATTGATTATGATAACATGATGACATATAACGAAAACTCATGAATACAAACTTATATATTGCTTGTGGGATCACGGTAATTAGAAATAGTTAATTTTCAACACGATTTTATTTTACATTATGAAGTTGTTCATCTGTCAATCTAACTCTCCCCCCCCCCCACACACACACACGAAATAAACGTTATTTATGACATATTATCTTTCACGGGAGATTTGTACCCTTAGATCAACCAATCAAAAGACAATTAATATACTCTTACATGTTTAATTCCGTTGACGCTCTTTTAAACGTTTTAATATTTTGAATTACAAGATTTGTGCGGTCCTGTAACTTGTGAAAACGGTGGAACAACGGTTTATCGAACAGGTGGCTGCATTTGCGCATGTGCAACTGGGTTTACTGGTTACTCCTGTGAAACCGGTAAGGGTTAATAATTTGACATACACAGGCGCGGATCCAGAAAATGTTGAACCGGGGGCGCAAACAGTTTAAATTATCAGACTGAACCGGGGGCGCAAATTTATTTTTTGGTCTTACATATAAGGTCGAACAGGGGGCGTGCGCCGGGTTCGCCCCCTCTAAATCCGCGCCTGCATACATGTACGTGCTATATGTATAATGTTTTTAGAGTTTAAATTGTTTTTAAATCTGACTTAAGGGAAATGTGCTTAAATAGTGATATAAAATCAATCAAAAACATCAATTATGAATAGTTGAAGTAAAATATTTCTTTGTCGTCTATACTTCTATATTAAACTGGTATAAAATGTTACATTAAAATATGAAAACATTCATGGATCAAGTTAGAAATATGTCCCGTCGAATCGTTATGCTTTTTAAAAATGTTGCTTCACTCCATCGTTCTATTCTCCAACAGAGATGTATACATGTACTTCAGTCGTTTGTCTGAACTATGGAACTTGTCAGATGATCAACTTGGTTCCGTTTTGTTTTTGCTCTTATGGATACAGTGGTCCAAACTGTGAGACAGGTACGAAGCTAATATAATATCAAGTCGTATAGTTTTGTATGTATTCTATGTAAATATTTGGATAATACATTTGTATTACTACAAATATAGCGATGAAATAAGAATCTAGGTCAACATGTCCCGGTAAAAATGTGCCCGGTCAAAATGACTCCAATTTTGGCAACATAGGTCAAAAGGTCCCCGGTTGAAATATCCCTGTCAAAATAGCTCCAATTTTGGCAACATAGGTCAAAAGGTCCCTGGTCAAAATGTCCCAAGAAAAAAATAACCCGGCCATTCTGACCGGGCACATTTTGACCGGATACCTATAAAATATAATGTTATTTCTCGCATCCGTGCTGATATGTTAAGTCAATACAATGAAGTGAATCGGATATATTATTGCAAATGTAATGATTTGATCAAAATCTTTATAATTACGATGATATTTAAGAACTGTAAATTATAAGATAGTCACAAATTGACTAACTCCTCACATCGAAAAAAATACCAATATATTATCATTGCAATGTTTTTTGTTGTAGATCTAGGACCCATTTACGATGCATCGAGTCCTTTGACTGTGGACAACGGCTTTTATGCCGGCAATTGGGGAGGAATTCAGTCTTGTCCGACAGGAACATTTGTGAATGGAGCACAGCTTGCTGTAACTTTTGTTTCTCTGATTTATTAGATCATGTGATGAATCCTAAACTTTTACTACCTTTCTCAATTAATTTTGTGTAAATGCTGAATTAAACTATAAATAGCTACCATCATGCCCATCAAATTTTAGCCTAAAACATTGCTCAACATCCTTTTTCATGCACATTTCTCATATTTTCTCAACTACTTACTTACTACTTTTATTACTTTATAATTCATTTGTGTATTAAATGCGTGAAGAATTATTTTAGTCTCTTAAGATGTACGGGATTGTTTAATATTTAGCAAGCGCGTCGTTTACAGCATCTTACGTGCATCTCCTTCTTCCACCTAATATATAAATAATTAAGCATAAATGTTCAATTAAAAAAATATGTATACATTGGGTATCGAGGTTAAGGATTAAAGTAATTTTGTTGTTTTTTTTCGTCGTTGAGAGATCTTAAGCAATCTTACTTGAGAAATATATCGGTTAATCGTCTACAAATAATTCATGTGTTTTTCGATGCATTCATATTTGATTGACATATATTTGTTTTATACTGAACAGATTGGAGCAACCGGCTGGCTCCAAGATGATGACATTGGAGTTGATAAAATCAGGCTAACTTGTCAGCACTCTGTGACGATGAATGCTGATACCGCGATCGAGTTTGTAGCTCTAGATGACAGCGAATGGCAGCCGTTAGTAGAATGTCCAGGTATGTTTAATGTTTCAGGACAAGAACTACTATGACCTTTACCTAGATAATCGCTTTAATTATTGGAAATAGACACTTTGTTGATGTAAACTGATGATAAAATGCGTTAATGTTACTGAACGATACAATCTTTTTATTTTTATATATCTTTCTTTCGATACGCAAAAACATCGTTTCCTTGCATTATCAATAGCTGTTGTTGTTTCAAAAACCGCAGTGCTACTATTTAGATGTTGTAAATAGCTCAACTGACGATAAACGATTCAATGTTTACATATTCTACCTCCTAAAAATACTCCTACAAAATCAATGAGAATTTGTATATCTTTAAAATTTCAGCAAACTACTTCGTGACGGCCTTTCGCATGCTTAGCGTCCCATCCCTAGGGTCAGCTGACGACTCAGCAACAAATGGACTTAAGCTAGAATGTCGAGGACCCTATCTAGATGGAAGTGATATGATAGAGATTGAGGTGCCTGGGGCCAATCTTGATGACGCTGAATATGGATCATGGAGTACACCTTGTCCGATTGGACAGGCTGTCAATGCAATGGAGGTAGATGGGTTTTCGATATATGTTCTCACATTATCAACATTTATATACCAATCGCAATTGGCACTTCTAATGCCTTTTCAGCTTTATGGTTTTATGAAAATATCGATTATTTGAATGAATCCCGTTTCCCATATAATATATTAATATATAAACGAATTTCTATTACATTTTAAAGTAAGATTATAAATATAGATATATTCAATCTCGTTTGGATTCTCTCTCTCTTTCTCTCCCTCTCTCTCTCTCTCCCTCTCTCTCTCCCTATCTCCACACACATCATCATTTCTAAGATAAAATATATACATATATGACCACTTATATCATACTTCGTTTATTTTACAGGTAAAATATGAAGGTGACCAGGGTAGCCAGGGTGATGATACTGCGATTGGTGATATAAGAATGTATTGCAGCGACTATTGAGGATCCCACAATTAACTTCGTTTGGCATTCAAATAATACCAACGTGTCAACTATTGAATTTATACGAAGCATGAGATAGTTATTGAGAAATGATATCTACAGATGTTTTCGAAATTCGTTGCGTTTCCAATATTTTGATAAAAAGACTAAGGCGCGTTCACGCAAAAATAAATATCCTAAATTTGTGCGTGAACAGAGGGGATTAATTGCTATGATTTTATACAGAGGTGGCTTTCGAAAATATCGGGTTTCTTGTTTTTTTTTTGAGCTTTTTCGTTTGCGTGAACGTAGCCTTATTGTGTATTCTAAATTATGCCTATATTTTATTTATTTATGTTGATAAAGGTTATTTGAATAACAACCTTTAAGTATGAAAATTGTTTGAATTGGATATAGTTACGAAGAAACGTTCTTGACAGGTAGACTCAAAAGAGTCAGTAAAATAAATTGATGTTTTTTTAATCAAATTTAAATAAATATATCACTAAAATTTGTTTAGCATAATTTGGTTGAAGTTGTCTAAGCTCGATTGTTATAATGTGTCAATAAAAACAGACACGACCAACACAACCTTTTTTCATTTTGAATTAATTGATAGCAAAGACTACTTGAATATTCAAGTTATTATTATAATCAATTATCTGGTTTATTCAAGTCAAATACAATCAAAATACAATCAATTATTTATTATTCATTTAATCTAATTAGACTCTTCTCGGAATTGTTTTTGTAATTTAATTGTTTGGTAAAAGAAGTATTCATTATGGTGTATAGAATATTCTTATGTTGTTTTGACTTGATAATCTAGTATTCCACACACTGATTGTACTTAACCCTCTTTTGAGCGAACGAAAATATTATGCATCTGCCGTATTCTCTTGACTCTCCACTTTGGTCGACAGCTATTCCTCCTCTAGCCTCACACTCTTCAGGGCAAATAAGGCAGCTTGGAGCAAAATATCCATACGGCTCAGGATAGGGAAAATACTCCAGGGTCCATATTTATCTAAGCATGCTTACATTCTAAGCCCGATGTTAATATCTCTGTTAATTCTGGAAGATTTTGTTCGGATTCTGTTTGAATTGCTTGTTATTCCATTAAAAAAAGAAATAATAACAATTTTATGGTGTAGCTCCAACTAGGATTTTAGATTTCTGACACAGACTTACAATGTAAGCATGCTTAGACTTTGATAAGTGTGGGCCCAGATATCGCAGAAGGTGTGGTCCACCTGTACACGTGTGAGGTGTCCCACATTGGCTCAAATCAATGCACTGTAAACATTACCATTAACTGTAATTGATAATTCTATTGACAGCAACGACAGCAATGAATTAACATTGAAATTGAACTGATAAACGCAACGCCAAATGAACGATTAAAAAAAGCGATGCTTATGAGCCTATCAATCGATATTGTATTACAAAATTGAGTGATTTTCGGGTACTTTTCCATACCTGCGCATAGCTTCTTTGGTAATAGCATCATATTTTGTAAATATAATTCCTAAAGCTTAGTTAATGACTCCACATAATATATTCCTAGATAACATTTTCTTAAGAATTCTAGTATACATAATCTTATCCATCTACACATACTAAGCTAACCAAATTCAACGCATAGTTAAGATATAAATAGTTTAATTAACAATGAAACTTACTGCAATTTATAGAGCCCCTGTACAGAATAATATATTCCATAGGTATATTGTTACACATTTAAACGTTAATAATTTACTTACCTCAAAACTGCCAAGGCATGCAAATAATAAACAATAATAAACAAAAGCGATAATAAATGCTATAAATCTAGCCATTTTGAAATTTATCTTGTCAGATGAAATTCAGTTGTATTAAGGATGCACATAGACAGTTTAGCATGTGACTACTAGCAATCAAAATATGTTTGTTAAAATATTGAAAATACAATCACGTGTATTATTCTGAATCAAACAAAGCGATTGATTCATTTTATATTGGGCACCTGTTGGTCGTTGTTGTCTATAATAAAGGCTATATGTTTTAACAATAGGCACTTTGTCACGTTGTTCAATTTTAAGAATAATAACACATTTGCTTAAAATGTTCTATTTTTTATTAAGATCAACGTGAGTGAAAAAGTTCACTCCATTTCAATGATAAACCAAATAATAACATGAGTTCTTTAAAGTTGAAACTATAAAAAATATGGATTTGGCCCTATGGGCTGACATTCACTTGACATATCAATTTCAGATCATCATTATATTAGTTATTATAATAGGTTTGAGCTTTTCTTCAATAACTGAATGACAAGTTGTTGTGTTCGAATAAGAGTTGTTTTGTATAATTTGAATAAAGGATAATCAACAATCTTGCTTAATTGATGCATAATTTCACAAAACAAATAAGGATCATAGCGCTTTCTTAGTTTATGTTTTTTTCTGTTAAATTTTACATGACAGACTACACGTTCTTAACCTGATCTTTAAATATTAAATTGAGATGGTAACCATTAATCCTAATATGAACCAATTTATTGTCAATATGAACCTTTTTTATGATTATTTTATGATTTGGCAAAAAAAAATTAGTTTTAAGATATCGTTTTATATTATCATGTATTTAAACTCAGTTTTATGTTGCTATATATTTGGATCTTTTGCTGAGATGAAGGTTGTAATTGCATTTCTTTCTCCAATTTTATTGGGACAGTATACGGACTAACATTTTGAATATAGTTTGTGTCTAGTCAATATTGAATTGCTTTACTGGTTATAGCAGTTGTTGAAAACATTGCCATTGATAACTTAATTGAACGGTTACGGAACGTATTTAACCAGTGGTGTTTCAATTCGCATGAATAATATCTACCATTAAAGCCAACATTTGCGAAAGCCAACCAATATTTGCGAAAGCTAATTGAATATTTTCATTGTGCATATTTGTCTTATTTAAATCATAGCAGGCATTTTTGTGCTTAATTTTGATGTTACTTTCAACTAATATAAACATAATGATTTAAAATCACCGCATTTAAAAATAATACAATAAATATGGCTTTGTTACTCATCATCACAGTAACATATCACTTTCATATTATTTCAAGTTGTCATTTAATTAAGGATTTTGTATTAGCCTCTGAAAATACAGAATTATGGATGGAAACACAGGATTTACTTTCTAATGGGGAATTTTATGTGGAAAACACAACTTCAAGGTAAGTCTACTAGATAAACTAAATAAATATATTCATACAACACAAGTCAATATATACATAAAAAAGAAGCAAATAAGTGATATGTATCTACGAAGCCCCATATAGCTATTTTTTTTCGAAATAAAGAAAAAGTTTAAGCTAAATTTATATTAAGTTTGTATAAAGTTTATTATAGCAAATTAGACTGTAATCCTGAATTCCTTTCATTCGACATCCAATCAAAAGCTGTAATACATGCTAAGGTTATTACAAAAAATTAACATGAACTTTATCAAAATCATTTAGGATGTTAATACAAATGTAAAAAAAAACAAATTCATAATAACTTTTTTTCTAAATTATCATACATTTTTCAAACGTTATTACAAAATTCTTGGTTTATCTAAATCTAAAGGTTTTTTAAAAACCATACATTTATAAGAAGAAACAAATTGTATAATAATTGTATACCAACTTATCATAAAATTATCATTAAGTTACAATAAAGTGTTGCCATTTATTTTGAATAAGACATAATTAGCGGTCTCTGTTATATCTTATCAAATAATGTTAAATGTATCATTACTATCATATAAATGTATTATCCAAAAATTATTAAAAATTTATGCAACATACTTAAAAATGCCTTAAAGGTGAATCATCATAAAATTGTTATCAAATAATGGGAGAGTTATTATAAAGTTAATTTAAATTAGAATATAAAAAAAATGTTTATGATTTCTGAATATTTCCATCTTATAATTTTGACGTTTATTAACGTTATCATAAACTTACTGTTAAGTGTTTATTTTTAAATTTAAATGAACACTTTTAGTTTGAAATTAGCAAAAAAACGTTACATAAACCTTTTTATTACTGTATGAAAAGTTTTTATAAATTTATTGTAAAGTTTTTTTAAACTACTTGTATTTATATTGGAAAATTTTAATTAGAAATTTTGCAATAACGTTATATTATCTTTTTGATAATTTTATGATAACTTAATGAAACGTTATCATAAATTCATTGTAAGGTTTTTTCTTGATATTTCAATTGAAAACCTTTAGATTAAAATTAGGAAAAACTTTATATAAACTTGTTGATAACTTAATGATAAGTTATCATAAATTTATTGTAAAGTTTTTTCTTAATATTTTAATTGAAAACTTTAGATTAAAATTTAGCAAAAACTTAATATAAACTTTTGATAACTTAATGATTAGTTATGATAAATTCATTGTAAAGTTATTCTTGATATTTTAATTGAAGACTTTTAGATTAAAATCTAGCAAAAAATTTATATAAACTTGTTGATAACTTAATGATAAGTTAACATCAATTTATTGTAAAGTATTTTCTTAATATTTGAATTGAAAACCTTTAGATTAAAATTAGCACAAACTTTATTTAAACTTGTTGATAACTTAATGATAAGTTATCATAAATTTATTGTAAAGTTTTTTAAACTATCTAAATTGATTTTTATATAAAATTTAGCTAAATTTGATAACTTTATGAAAATTTAGCTTTGCAAATTTTAATTAAAAACCTTTAGTTTGAAATTTAGCAAAAAGTTTATATTAACTTTTTGTTAACGTTATGATAAGTTATCATATATTTATTACAAAGTTTTTTTTTCTTTTGATATCTTAATTGAACGCCTTTACCTTATAATTTTATCAAGAACTTTACATTACATTCTTGATAACTTTATGATAATTTTTCATAAATTTTGTGTTATTATTTTTTTTTCTTTTATAATTTTATTGAAAACTTTTCAATAATTTTGATAACATCTTAACGTGTATTATTTAGCGATATCGTGATATTATTTCTGTGACAATCAAAGTAAATGGTTTTTCTTTCTATATTTTGTAAGAAAATCAATAATAATTCTTATAAAGATACTGTAAACGTTTAGTTAAAAACAACGTTATATAAATGTGTTGAAAAGTTTAAATTTAATTTAATTATCAGCAATTTATTGTAATTTATGTTTTTTTCTATAATTCATCTTAATGCGTTCACAGCATGTTTCTGGTGGTAACCAAATGTTATTATAAATTCCTTTATATTGTTTCCATTATAAACTGTGAGGAAATGCGTATAGATTCAAATTTATTTTCTCAAAAATGATAATAAATGCATTAAAAATATAAAGGTTCTAGTAAACCTAACATTTACATGCAAAGGGTTTGAATTAAATTCAACGTTTTTTTTTAATCTTTACTTTTATTAATTCCTTTATTTTTACTTCGGCTAACCTCCTATGTTCACTAGTGTTTCGCATATTTTGATTGGATGTTAAGTGAGAGAAACACAGGATTACAGTCTAATTGAATCATATAAATTTTATACAAACTTTATATAAATTTTATATACACTTTTTTTCACTATTCTGAAAAATAAGAATAAAAAAATTAGCTATATGGGGCTTCGTATGTATCAGCTGCACTAATATTACGTAAATTAAACACCGTTTTAATACAAAACGAGTTTTCCTGTGATTCATGCATTTTCTTAGGACTCATAAACATCTATGTTACTGGAAATTCAAGCATCAAATTTTAGTTTTTCAGATTGCTATCGATTTTGCAACAGCGAGGTTTCCTCATGCATTGCCTTTGTGTTTACCAATGGTAAATGCATGATGCATGATGGACAGACGAATGGTGAAATATTAATCAATCATTCACAAGACCGAGTATACATCTGGTTGTCAGTTCTGTTGGAAAGTGTTTCATACCCGGGTACGTAGAGCTGCATTAAGTTAAACTAAAACTAGCTTATTGTTATATTTGCAAAGACTAAATATATAACATCATTTTGGAAAGATACACTGCGCTTTTGACGGTTCAAATAACTATAGCATTTTTCGCACAACACTTAGTCACTGCAATGGCTTATGTTATATAGAAAGAAACAACATGTCAAGGTAAAAAAATCAAATTTTTATGACATTGTTTAATCATGATCATCGTTTTAAATGGACTTAAGATGTTTCCAATCGGAGTTGATAACTCATAATATTCAAGCGAATCATGTATATTGTATATAGATAGTTATTTTACTTTTATATTTTCAAGAAGTGTGTAATCGTGTAATGTGTGACAATGGTGGAACAACTGTTTATCGAGAGGGTCATTGTATTTGCGAATGTCAATCTGGGTTTACTGGTTCCACATGTGAGACAGGTGATTTTTTTCACACTTGTTACAATTATTAAATATCATATATAAAATTAATATGCAATTATAAGGTAATTATATTAAACATTCAGTTGATATATTTCATTAAAAGTTGTTATGATGGATTCAATTTATTATCAATTTATTATCAATATATAAATTTTGCATAATTTTCTTTATGATTAAATAGTCACTGGATTTGAACAAGTTACCTTAGCTTATTGCTTATCATGCAAGATAGTTATAGTTATGACAAATAGTATGTTATATAACTATAGTTCATGCGAGACATGTTTTTAGATTGAATGAAAACATTCGATATTATCATATTTTGTACATAACAGATTTATTTGATTCGCACTTGTGTTGCATATATGCAATATTTCGTTAATGTGAGTAATACGTTTATATGTATGAATAAACCAAACATGTGTAAGATTTATTATCGTTTCGACAGAGATTGATCCATGCATTTCTGTCATTTGTCTGAACCATGGAACTTGTCATGTTATCAACTTGATCCCTGTATGCGTTTGCTCTTATGGATACAGTGGTCCAAATTGTGAGACAGGTACAAACATATATATAATCATCATCCACTAGATTAGCAACTCCTCCTTAGATAAAAATATATTTGATGATAAATATATTTTAGTTATGATGAAATTAAACTGCAAGTATGATGTTATTTATTATAAAAACCAAACAAGTCCTGATTCCTGTTATTTGTAGATCTTGGACCTCTTTACGAGTCTTTTCCATTGGTGGTAGACAATGGATTCTATGCCGGTGAATGGGGTGGAATACTAACATGTCCGACAGGTACATTCGTCAACGGTGCGCAGCTCTCCGTAAGTTTCTTCAGGTTCAGGAATGTATCAGATGGCAAAGATGAATCAAGACATAATTCAAATTTATATCGTTACAAATCGTAACAAAGTGATTTGATCTAGCTATTTAGAAAATAATTACATGTTAAATATGAACATACATAATTAATAAATGAATATGATACAGAAGAAACATGCGAACAATTAGCATATATTCTATGTTTAAGTTTATATGACCCACTACTTGTTTTTAATCAGGTTGGAGTAGTCACTGACACTGGTAATCAATTTGGCGTTGACAAAATTAGACTCACATGTGAACACTCAGTGACGTTGACTATTGATGATATGATTGAGTTTGAAACAGTGTTTGATGGAGAGTGGCAACCATCTGTCGAGTGTCCCCGTAAGTAGTGGAAATGACATGATCATGTTATGGGCAATTCCATCGTTACGTACGTTACTTTTTAACTAGGGTACCTGTATTCAAATTGACAGGTAGTCAACTACAGACGTTATTTCTATTGCATTTAGGCATTAAATTCAAGGAGAGATATTCCTGTTTTCAAAACGATATACATTTAGCCATATTGTCTATCGATTTTCCCAGGACGTTCAATAATGTCGTCGTTATGTACGTTACACAAAATGGACATGGGTTTTTGGCACTTATACGGAAGTTGCTATATTTGCTCAACAAAGTACGTTATAGAAACAAAAATCTGCTGAATACGTTGAGTGATGACTTGGTCTTCTTATAAAGAAATTAATTTTGACTTGTTATTCTCCCTTTGCATCAAATAACGTGATCAGTTCGACAGACTCGCGTTACGTACGTTACGTTACGTACGTTACAATGTCTTTGCATTTCTTCCAGTGCTTATAACTTTGTATTTTGCGATCTTTATTGCTACAAACGTAATTACTTTGATAAGAATAGATGATGTAATTATGAATAATGCATGAATTATTGAGAAAACGACATATTTTCGAAAATGTATACTTTTTAAATTTCAAAAATGATTTTTTTTCCCTAAAATATATTATGAGTAATTTTTGTCAGATTATTGAAGGACAATGCATGAAATAGGCTTATAATCATATTTAAACATCAAAAAGATAAAAAAAATTACGGTTTTATACAGAATTCAAATTTCCTGCATAAACCTATTTATTTCATATTACAATAATTGTCAAAGAATGAAAAACTTTGAAAACTTCCAATATGCGTTGTCCTCGTTCTTTCTTACATGTGCCTGCATAATATATCCTATGTGTTATGATAAATAATATATGAAATTCATTTTCTTAATTAAGATATTTTTTGGATTTTAATCAGAAATCATGAATACATATATGACCATGTTGAGAATTCTAGATTTACTAATTCTTGTAATACATGTATGTTTATGCACAATATTCCTGTGCTGTATAGTTTTTGAACAAAAATAAAGTAAAAAAGTGCTTGCGGGGCATCGTTATTATCGTATTTTAGCCCTGCATAGAATGAACACCTTGAGCATGATTAGAACCATTATCAATTCTTTCAACTTTGCACTCGTTTGCACTGATTTCGCTTTAATATATTAAGGTACTGATCGAAACCAGTCTTTTAGATAAAATGTGATCCGAGAAACTGCATATATTTATAGAAATAGACAAGTATTGCAAGCAATTTTGATTCTAAAATCTGCTTAACGCAATTGAAAAAAAATATCTTTTGGTGCATATTATCATAGGTTAAGTATGCTTATTGAAGTGTATTACATGTATTTGGCATTTAAATTTGTTATTAAAACAATATTTAATCAGAATAGTCATAGTCCATTGATTTAACGTGCGATATATAGCGAGAAAAAAATCCATATTTTTCGTTACGTACGTTACACAATTAAAACGTTAGTTATTCGTTCAGCAGCCCGCTTATCGAAACAATCTTTATGCTATTGTATCAAGGCATTGTCCATGAGCATCCTGTAGAAATCTTTCAATTTTACAGTCATTCATTAGATCTGTATAAAAACAAGAATAACATTTCGTTATGTACGTTACATGATTTTTGTCTGGTAAGAACAATCGAATATTTAAACAACTTCTTTATAAGGAACATAGTTTAAACTTTACGAGCCGATTCTCCATCTTTGCATAAATCATAAGTAAAAAGAACAGTTCCTTCATATCATTATATTTACTATAATTATTACCTTACAAATACCTATAAACGTTTAAAGAAAAATATGTTATAATTATATGATCACTAAAAACTCATATTCATCTTAATGTTTGGCCAAATTGATATAATTTTATAGTTTTGTACAGTTTAATTATTGTGTTATTAGATAAACATAAATAGTTTGCTATTCTATTAATATAATTTTGGCTACCCCATGGTAAAGTTACGTGGAATTGCCCTTTTAGTTCCTTTATAATGGTTCAAAAGTCGTATGTGAAGTACTCCGAAATAACGGGTATGGATATTGAAACCCTTACAACTGATAAGAGGGGATAATTACATGACATATACACAGAAAGTGTTATTACATATGTATACATCATATGTATTGGTTGATTTCGACTGTTTGACTTTGCGCTGAACCAACGATAATGCAAAACATGTTGCAAAATGGTAAACAATTTGCACAAATAGTATGATGATTTTGAAACATCTTAATTCTGATACATAATCCTTTGATGTTTCAGCAACGTATTATGTCACTGCCTTTCGCATGCTCAATGAACCATCGCAAGGATCAGGCGATGACTCAGCAACAAATGGCATCCGGCTGCAATGCCGTGGGCCCTATCTAGATGGAAGTGATTTCGTAGAGCTTGAAGTGCCCGGTTCAGGCTTGGCCAACGCTCAGTATGCTTCGTGGAGTAGTTCTTGTCCGACTGGACAGGCTGTGAACGCGCTGCAGGTACAAACAATTATAGTTGTAATTATATTATTTAATTTATCATATTATACATAAATTCATTTATGTAGGGAAACAAAACATATTTACTTTCAAGAATACAACGTATTACTTTGTATTATCATTCAGTATACAGCATTTTGCCGAAGAAGTAAAGTCTTGTAATTATCCATGGTTATTGCTAAAACGAGGAGTACCTAAATCAATATCGTATTTGCCCTGTATTACATATATTTTATTTAATTCTTTATCATAGTTACATCGATTATGGAATTACAAATACATTGTAAAAAATGTAATTTATTCTATAGATTTTTATTTGTTACCTTTACATTATCCATTATCATTATTATTATTACTATCAATATTTGATATAATAACAACAAAAAAATAAAATATACAGTTTGAGGATGTGAATTTCTATAACTGTGTGTTTTTAGGTCAAGCATGAGCCTGACCAGGGTTGGCTTGGTGACAATTCTGCCATTGGTGATATGAAGATGTATTGTAGCATTTACTAAAGTAAAATCATAAAAAATATAATTCGTATTAGTTCAATTTAAAGAAATGTCGATGCTACCAAGTGTACGGTATGTAATCTAGGTAATTTGTAACCGAGTCTTTTTAGGGATGTCGCAATCCGAATATTTACTAATAAACAACTTCATTTGTAGCATACAAACTGCTAGTTGATTTTGAAAATATATAATCATATACTCATTTTTTCATTCATCAGACATATTGTGTTTTGAAATACATCATAGAATACACAAGATGCTGTGTTGATTGCTTAACATAACATGATGGGTAATTTACACTCTGTATATTCAAAAACTATGCAATTTAGAATGAACAATACGTATGAATATGAACAAAATGACACAGAAATAGGTTAGTAAAACCATATACAATATATTTTTTCATGAATTGTTTATTTTACCTTATATACACATATTTAATACTATTAATAGAAAAGCAAAATATATGTCACAGATATGATAAGATGTATATTTAAAAAAACGTTTCATAATTATAATTTGTGTTGATAAATAAAGTGCTCTGTTGATTTGTTTACATTTTCATTTTTGTTATACAACTTACACACTTCTTAGCTTGATAGATTTTTTATATGGGAACTATGTCAAGAATATATGAATCTGCAGTGTTTCGGCGGAGGGCCCTATCAATGACAGCGTGGGAGGGGCCGTTTCATTTTTTTAAAGATAGTCTTAAGACTAGCTAAGGTCCGTAAGGATTTCTTTTTTAGATTCCTTTGCATGATGTCCAAATACAGTATGTTCTATGGTGGGCTGTATAAGAGGACATGGGTCTCCAATATCCTAGTAGAACATTGTTTAATGTCAACTTTTGATGGTATGTTTGATATCACAATCAACAGTTGATAGATTCACTCCCCTGTTTTCGCAATTTTGCGTTAGGTGGAAGGTTGTAATATCATAGTTCGGTTCTCCTTTACCACATCCGGAGAAGCCTTGAATCTTCCTCTAACATACACGTATTTTATCTGGTGCAAATTGGAAATTTGTCATTTTCTTCTGTGTTCGATTTTACACAATGAATAGTCTTATTGGTGAAATAAAAAACACATCTTTTTTTAATAGTTTCTAGATCTTTGTAAACCCCGATCTAAAATTAAAATGGCTAAAAGTAGTACCCTCATGTTGTTAATCAAATCTATGCCCTGCCATATTAGGACATACGCATGCTATTTGAATAAGATTTTTCTGTTTCATACCGCGCTTCAAATGTATAGCACAATAGAAAAATCACAAATCAAACTGAACACCTTTGGTATATTAAGAGTTGGTTTGTTATAATTAAGATAGCAAAATTTGTCCCTAAATATTGAACTCAATAAGCAAAACAAATACATAATAATTTTATCGAGTAGTGATATCTTATTCAGCGTTTTTATATGCTTGAATTTTTGCTCCAAATAAACAAATACAGGCATTTACCTTTAAAATATATCTATTTCATAATCAACTATATACAATCGTATGTAATTGATGATATATAACATCATTGTATATGCTTATATATTTCAGATAATCACCTATATCTTTTTGAAGTTTATTGTTATCGATTTTATAACGATGAATTTCGCTTTTGTATATTCTGGTGGCAAATATATGATACATGATGGACTAAACTAAGGGCATTACAAATTATTAATATGAGATACGTTTGAGATTTATATTAATTAGACAGTCGGAAGTCACAGGGTTAGTAAACAAACGTTTACACATAGGCTATCGCGATGAAATGTGGATGCTTTACTATTATGCTATGCTATGAAATATTTTAAGTCATATTGTGATATGTTATAATTGCTTTAGTGTAATCGCCGGGTAAGTATAATTTCATCTAACTTTATTACACATGTGTGTCCATTGATAACGAATGAATGCTTTTTCATATAATGAAATCTAGCAATCGCTATGTTGTACTTGACATGCCTTAAATGTATCTGTATTGAAATAAGATAAGTTTTAATAAGCTTTTATATAAAATGTTATTGTGCTGGTATTTGTTTATAGGTCAAATACGACGACGGTAGAAATGACACTATCGCACTCTGTTATATTAAAATATATAACAATAGTTATTACGAGTTTTGGACACGTTTTTGGTTTTGGTGTTTGATAAACAATTGTCTTTATGTTTGACTCATCAGTATTATAATACCAGTCTATTCAGGATAAATCGGTACCTCATCACAAAGTGGTAAACTGAAGTTGTTAATTTAAAAGATACTGTGCGTATGCTTTATTTCTGTATATGTATTTAAGTGAATTCTAAACTTGTAATCGTTGTGTCGTTTACAATTTTTCCCCAAGTCATGTTCGTGACTGGTGCGCACCTGCGATTTGTAACAAAAAATGTTTGGCCTGTCTATAATTTCATTACAAATATTTCTCAATACTAGTCGTTGTTAGTTATTGTTCTATTTACAATATCTAATACACACAATGATTTTATGGCCTGAAATGTTTTTTTGCTTCTGTGTACTATGATTAATGGGATATTTAAATATGCAGTTAAATGCGTTTCATTAATAAAACTAACCATTTTATGGCTATTTTCATTGAAAGCATTTTTTTAAATACGTTGAAAACCAATATATATTTTTCATTAACTTAACACATGTTGTGATGTGCGTATAAGAACGAACACTGAACAATTTTATTATACATTTATACATATTATACATCATTGTTAAACATCTTGCACAATATATTAAGAAATGTTAATATTATTCACATTGAGCAATTGAATATGGTACCATGTAAATGATTTTTTACTCAGACCAAATTTTATATAAACATTTGTCTAGCCCAGTTCTCTTAAAGAAGGTTAACACATATAAATGTGTTAATGAGCATTGCCATAAAAATAATATTTAATATATGTTTCTTGACTGAAATGACAACATTGCATGCTTGCAATTGTCATAATAAACAACACAAAGAACGACTTGCTTAATGCAGCATTTGCCCTTGACGAAATAAATACGACCTATTTAGATCAACAATGTCGGTCTACTCAGCTTTTAATTTTATTAATGTTTGCTTGATTGACATGTTTTAACTGACTTAACAATTTAATGCTGTTTATCGCGCAGCCAATAAACAAACCACGCCCTATTTAAAGCTTTGAATGGACGTACAAAATTGTGATTTCCCATATAATACCACATTTAGGCTTTCAACATTTATTGACAACATAACAAAACAGTTTATAAGAATGAATAACTTGATGTTGCATGTTACATCACGGTATTACATTTGTGTTTGTTAATAGTGTCTTATAGATAAATAATTGACAGAATATAAAGGTTTCTGTAAGTTTTCTATGGATTAGTGTCTAGAGGGGTGCCAGAGTTCGGCGCTAAGACTCTACGGCTCTTAACGGTATGTTATTTATATACGATATTTATTTTCCAATATTGAACATAGCATATGTATAGTAGTCGTAAACTGAAAAAATACAATGTATGTGTGCAATAGGTCATGATAGAATGCAACATATATATATAAGCACTTTAAGTAGCATGATTAAAAATATATTTGCAACGAGTTTATGATTTTTGCATCTACTGTTTGACAAAACAAGGCAAGACAACTACGCATGTCAATGTAGTCACTACCATCAAACATATAATCATCAAAATGCAATGATGTCGGCCACATGAATTAATCAATGTAATATATTTTGAGTATACTTACGCTCACAATAGGTACCAGACCAATTCGGATCACAGTAACATATAAATTCACCATCCAAAGTGTCACAGATACCCGTGACGCAAGGATCGCTCACGCATGGATTTAGTTCAACTGAAAATCATAAAGGTATAGTTGTTCGGTCCTGACTTTTGGCAAGCATACATTTGGTATTTTCAACAAGAAAATAAATCTCAAATATATAATATATATTTATAGTATATGATATATAATATATAATATCAAACAGGTTATAACACGAATAGTATGTAAATCACCCAAAATAAAAAATCAGACAAAATAAATGCAATGACTAAATTTAATTTATATTGAATGCGCATACCTTCGCAAAAGGTACCAGTCCAATTTGGATCACAGTAACATGTCAATTCATCATCCAAATAGTCACACGTCCCCATGAGACATGGATTGCTAACGCATGGATTCGGTCCATCTGTAGCTTATAAAAATAACCACATTTTACAATATATATCTCATATCTGGACGCATTTTAAAAACATTAATAATTCCATTTTCAAGCCGCAAAAACATTCGACAATCGTTTTGAATAATCAAAATGCATTGAGTATAAACTACAAAGTTAAGTGTTTTACTGCAGTATATCCCTTATCATTTTGCCGCTATGGGCTTCGTAATTATTTTATTCATATATCCATATTTATGTCGTATTTTTAGGCACCTTGGTGATTTTGAACTTTTTTATAAAATTTAAAATCAAAATGTTTAACCTTCACACAAAGTTCCACTGAATCTTTCTCGGCAGGCACACGAGAAAGAACCGAAGTGATCGCTGCAAATTCCATCGTTTTGACAAGGGCCACTTCTGCACTCATCCAAGAGTTCTAAATATTTAGAATGCATAACGCCGACGAAGATAAGGCTAGTTATGTTAAATGCATATTCAAAATGTCATTCAAAGGCAATGCAATACTTCATAGTTGATTGTCGAATCGAGTAAATTGGGGTTTCAAGGGCATACGAACATTCAATGATATACACATTGGATAACAATGCTCTTTGATAGCCGACAAGTAATAATTTCTCACCATTTGAGTAATTAATGGTATATTGCTTGTTTTTTTTTATAATTTAATAAACGTCAAGCGGGAATTAATAAACAGTTGACTATGAATTAAAGAAACACCTTATGTTATCGATATCATGATATTTATTTTTAGATGATATTGTAAGATCTTTTCGCAAGATAAATCAACATTAACCTGTGTGTATCATATAGGATTTCCATAAGAAAACGAATTTATGAAGATTGCTCGGGATTATTTGGCCAGTGTCAGAGCCATCGTGTATCAAACATTCGTCATCTATGAAAACAAAGGCAACGCAATCCGAGCTAAGGTTGTTGCAGAATCGATAACAATCTGGAAAGCTGTAAGCAAGTTTAAACTCTTAGACATATTTTGTTTTATCAGTAATAGTGTTTAACGCATAAAAGAAAATCAGATTAATGAAACAGTCAAACACATTCTTAAATGTAAACCATATCTCTTTAAGTTGTACATTACTGCTATATTACTTTATGCTTTTATATAAATAATCAAAATGTGCAAGACACTAATCTACTCACCTAAGTGAATTATCATGACGGTAAAACTTTCCATCCTGTAAAAAAAATTGTGCCCCAGACAATATCTCATTGTGTACAGAAGGTAGAACGAAGTTTTTATTTTGAGTACAAGCAGATATAACATAAATTATGTATGTCATAAACAGAGCAAATGAATATATCAAAGCCATATTTCCTTCAGCAAAATTGTGTTGAAAACAGTTATAATAGCGACAATCATGGTGATACAATGCCATATGTATAAATTATTTAAAGGATAAAAAGCATTGAAAATTAATAGAAGATGCATTATGTTACAAATATTCAATTAAATCTATATTTGCTACGCTTTTTTATGTCAAATAAGACATAAAGCTTTTGTATTTACCTCACAAATTAATCTGAATATTCTTTTAATTGTGTTTTTAGCAAATCAATTGTAATTATTGTTTTTGTTCTTCATAACAAATAACTGCCTTAATGAGACAGATTAAAGTAAATCTAGATTCTGGTTAAAATATGTTATTGCAATGAGCAAGAATAAGTATATTGACACGAAAACCGCGTTTTCTGAAAACAACTATAAGTGTGATATCAGGACTATCAATGTTAATATGCAATGTTAATATGCAATCGGTATGTCTTATCAACGGCTTCCCGTGTAGTGCAAACATGTGATGCTCAAAATGGCCCTGCTAATCGGACCTGGTTTGACCCATATCCGAATTGTGCATATGGTGTAGTCATTGGCCAGGGCCAAACACTTATATCTTCGCGATCACTTTTGCTCTGCAATGATACAGATCCATCAGTGGATCCATCAGTGATATGTTTTCGTTGATATCCCAGGTAATAATTTGCATCGAACCGTGAAATGACAATATGTTGCGTCATTTTTTGTCAGATTTATTTTTCTATGTATACTTTGAAATTTGATAAAATACAGGAACAATTTGCGCACGTTTCTTTTGTTGTTGAGTATATATGATTTCCATATGAATCAAATGTGTATTATATGACATAATGATGGAGCTTCAATTAAATATATCTAATTTTAGCAAATTACATGTGCATTGCTACTATATTTCGTATGCATAGTGTACCATAACAAGGCAACGTTGGCCCCGCTTCCGCTATTAATGTACTTACTACACAATTTTAGGGTCCAAATACATATTAATGTAAGTTACTTTGAGGAGATTTAGGTACTAAGAAAATTCTATGTGTTAAGCTCAAGTTCACGAATATAAATCACATTAACCCCAGACACAAGAATAAAACTAGAAACATGTGCCGTTATTCGTGATATCCAGCTGCATTATGTTTCAGTTATATATTAAGATAAGGTTGCTAGCTCAAAACTAGGTACTGAGACGTATCAATGTTCACATTAGTATGCGTCATTGCGATTATGATTAAAACATATTGAATCAAAACAACTTTGACGCACACAAAATTTAGTGAAAAGAAATGTTAGTGAACATAGCTTTATATAATTAAATCGTTATTATCAATTTACTAAAAGTGTGTTTCTTGTTGTCTTAACATGCATTGGTCGGTGTTAAAATGTGTAATATCAATATCATATGTTCATGTATGACACCGGTTCCAAAGTTCGGGAAGGAAACCTACCCTACTGAACTTCAAGCTAAAATATCAAGAGTTATATTTATTTGAATTATTTCAGGTTTTGTTATATTATAAGTGTTAATCTTATTTCACTGACATGATTATTATTGGTTCAGGGGTTTTCCTAGGAGGGCGCCAGGCGCCATGGGCGCCCTAAAATTGAGAATGGCACCTAAATCAAAGGTCAGGGCGCCCGATGGCGCCATAAAAATTGGACCAAAGCAGTTTTAATCTTTAGAATATTACCCCAAAATGGACTAAATATTCATTAAAACCATATCGAAAAGCGCAAAAGTTGTTCCCAGAGATGAGATTCTATATAGAATAATCTAATAAATTTTCTTTTTAGACCCCAACCGGGGGAACCCGGGGGTCTTTAGAATTTCCCTCTATCCGTCTGTCCGTCTGTCCGTCCGTCTGTCCGTCACGCTAATTATAAAACACTTTGTCCGCGGCACTTTGGTATTAAGCCTTTGCCTTAGGGTCCTGAAACTTCACACAGTGAAAGAATATATATTGTAGGTGTGCAAAGTCGAGGTTTCAGTTTGATCGATCAAAAATGTCGAAATTACGGAGGTCTGAACTTAGACGAATTTGAGATTTATTGGGATATTTATACAACACTTTGTCCGCGGCACTTTGGTATTAAGCCTTTGCCTGAGGGTTTTGAAACTTTATCAAGTGAAAGAATATATATTGTAGGTATGCAACTTTGAAATTTCAGTTTGATCGATCAAAAAATGTTGAAATGACGGCGGTCTGAACCTAGACGAAATTGAGATATATTGGGATATTTATACAACAATTTGTCTGCGGCACTTTGGTATTAAGCCATTGTTTTAGGGTTCTAAAACCTCACACAGTAAAAGAACATATATTGTAGGTGTGCAACGTTGAGGTTTCAGTTTGATCGACCAATAAATTTTGAAATGACGGGGGTCTGAACTTAAAAGAATTTGAGATATATTGGGATATTTAATATACCACTTTGTCCGCGGCACTTTGGTATGAAGCCATTGCTATAGGGCTCCGAAACTTCACACAGTGAAAGAATATATATGTTAAGTGTGCAAAGTTGAGGTTTCAGTTTGATCGACCAAAAATGGTCGAAATTACGGTGGTCTGAACTCAAACGAATTGAAGCACAGAACGATTATGTGCATAATATGACGTTGTGATGACTACGTTGGGTGGACGTATATGTAAGGTCAACGATGTGAGAAAGACGTTGTGAGAAATACGTTGTCAGGAAGACATAGTTAGAAAGACGTTGTGAAAAAGGCGTGAGAAAGGCGAAAAATCGTTTGTACATGTATATAGGAATACGTTAGCACAATGTTGTTAGAATGGTGTTGTGAGCATTACGTTGTGAGAAAGACTTTGTGAGAAAGACGTGATGAAAAAGACGCTGTTAGAAAGACGTTGTGAGAAAAAACGTTCGGAGAAAAACCTTGTGAGAAAGGCGTTGTGAGAAATACGTTGAGAAACACGTTTTGAGAAAGACGTTGTGAGAAGACGTTGTTAAAAGACGTTATTTAAATGTTTAAAAACCACGCAATGGACTTGTATGTGCTTTATATCAAGACATGAAAATTCACTGACAGTTGACGTTCAGTTGGGGTCGGCGCCCTCGACGATGGCTTTTTCTTAATATAATGCCGGTTCCTCCGACATGTTGAATGAAGACAGTGACTTACACCAAGTTTTTGTTTACCGATAAACAATACATATTTCTCTACATTCGTTTCTGTATTATATTTTCATGTGTATACCAGTGATTAAGGTAAAGGCAAGTACAATTTGCGCCCATATATTGTGAAATGGCGCCCTAAAATTTGGGGCAGGGCACCATATGGTACCCTTCGAGAAGTTCTAGGAAAACCCCTGTGTAACGTGTTTATCTTATCTCACTGACATGAATCAAACGCTCTGTCGGTCGCGGTTGGTTCTAATATTCATGAAGTGTGTCTAAATTCAAATTGTTGTATTTATGATTCAGCGTTAATAATAAGTTTATATGAGATTATAAATTAATCAAATATACATTTTTTCAGAGATAAGATTAACATATATATTAACATACTGAATTGCAAGTTGATGGTTAATGCGTGCAATTGCATTATAACCTGTTATTTGTTTTTAATGGTATATATGTTAATGCTATATATGTTATATTCAACAGTTTGATAATTGCAAAAGGTGTTCCTTTTTTGCTCCAAGCTGGCTAGAAAAGGAGGAACAGCTTCGCTGGCTTGGAAACAAATGAAAACATTTTTGCAAAATGTTTATGTTCAAAAAGAAGTATTTCGTTGTTGTTAGTCTTAGTAAGGATGTTTAAGGTGATTTAACACCTTTTTGAAAAAATGTGTTGTGGGGTGCCCTTCATTTGATAACAATTTACTCTATTCGACAAAAGGATATATCTCTACAAAAACTGTGAATAACCTTTATTCATTGCATCATTATCTTTTAAGGATTCCAATTCAACACAGACCGTGCCAGG
This sequence comes from Hydroides elegans, assembly GCA_001703475.1. Classification (NCBI taxonomy): domain Eukaryota; kingdom Metazoa; phylum Annelida; class Polychaeta; order Sabellida; family Serpulidae; genus Hydroides; species Hydroides elegans. The sequence goes on from LQRL01041921.1 coordinate 26,191, forward strand.
CATAATTTTATGCACATAATCTTGATTTAAAGCTGCAAATTTAGACCCTGACTTGGCAAGTAAATAATGAAATGCTTTATTTGTTAGAGTGTGTTTGGATTGTGTAACTAAATAAACTTGAGGTTATGCTATATTGTGCCAGTAAATCAAAGCCTCCCTATATGATTTCAGAGCATTTTAAGATATAAATTCAGTGATAAGTAAATAAACTCATTTTGGTGACCTACTTTATTTATAACGAGCTTCAACACAGTGAACGTTAGGGCCTGGCCACACGGAAATGTTTTCGAGCTTTATTTTTTTTCTCGTAATAAACGAGGGTGTTCAACTTATTCTTTATGTGAAAAACGAAAACGCGTTTAGCTACTTTGAACGGATCGATCGTTTTCCTGTTAGAAATGCAACAGTTTGCTAGGGTTAACTTTCGAAAAACGATTCCAGTATTGCCAGACCCTTAACAATCAAAGCTAAATGCAAGCAGTCTGACCTTTGCAATAAGTTAAGTAATAGCACATAATTACAAATACATAATCATATCCAAATCACAATGCCGTATAATGATCTTAGTTTATCGGTCACTGAATAATGTATTACATACTTCAGAAGCTTAACTCATTCACACATGAAAGCTATTTTGGGTAAGGGTCAACAACATACGCTTTTTATGGATATAGTTATGACCTATATATGACAATATCATGAGATTATTGAGGGAAATCAAACACTAAATCAACCGTCGGATATCCATTTGCGGGTACACAAAAGCAAACCTGTTGGGCTCCCTCTACCGATTCGTTTTAAATATATCATACCAAAAATATATTTATTACGCATGCCCCCCCCCCCCCACCCCATGTCTACTATTAATATGAATATATTTACGAACTTATTCATATTTTACGAG
>LQRL01041921.1:37214-52424 GCA_001703475.1 Hydroides elegans
CTTTTAATGAACAAGGTCATATTTGAGCCTTCCATCTTATTTTTTGTCTTCTGTATTGCTTCTTCTTCTGTAAGACCATCATCCATGTATTTCCTGACTCGTTTTTGCCAAAGTGCCTCATTTTCAGCTTGTACGTCTTTCATCATGGATGTGTACACTGGTTGTTCAGCGTCTGGTATGGTTGTGTCTTGTACGATTGGCATTTCATCAGACAGCTTGATACGCTTTGTAGGTGGAAACGCAAGCTGACCTTCTGTGCACCAGCTCTTTACATGTCTTTGCAGATCATGAACATTCTCGAAAAGCAATCCACAGTCATCACACGAGGCAAAAGGTCTTTTCTCATCGGGAGAGAAGTACGATTTATTTTCATCCATTGTTTTTGTACTGTTTTTACTTAAATCTATGTTATCTCTTTGAGAGTTAGCAACAGAATGAAGAGGGGGTGTTACGACGCGTTCTTTTATAGCAAGGATATCACTCTGAAACCTATCTTTTTCTTTTGTATCAGCTTTTAGGTCTAGCAGTAAATAACTGTAAGGTTCCGCTGTTGCATCATCAAATTTCTTGAGAAAATACCCAGTCTTACCTGGATACATCTGTCGAGCCAATGTCATTATGGCTTGTTTATCCATAGGGTTTTTAAACAAAACTAAGTACTGACAATTTCTTCTTTCTGTTGGACTTTTACTTTGGTATAAATTTTGATTTAACACAATGACCGACAAATTGCGATGATGACTTCCCTCTGTAAAAAGGTCAGAAATCCGACTGTCCTTGTTACATGCTGTTGCTAAATCATCAATTACGACCAGATTGCGTACGTTTGGTTGAATGAAATCGTCACTTTCAATATTATCTGGCAATCCTTGCACAAACTCAACTTTTGGTCTAACTGTTCTCATAACATCGTCATAGAGGGGTTGCCATCGTCTATACATCCAAATAATTCGTTGTATATGTGGTTGAATATAGATATAGTTCATGTTAAGAAGGTTTCTAACAAATGTTGTTTTACCACATGAAGTTGGTCCGGAAACGATGGATGTAAAAGGATGCTTAAAGAAAAAGTTGTCTTCTACTTTCGCCTGTGGTAAAACCGGAAGCTCCGTTGGGCATAATGTTGTCGATGTGTTTATGTTTATGTCAGGTTGATTAATTGGCGTTTCCGCATTTGATTTTAAATCGATTTTATCATAATTGTGAGATCGTTTGTGTCGCAACATGGCATCTCGTCTGGAATATGTTCTGTCGCATACAGTACACTGATACATGTTTCCGTCTTCGCAGCTAATAGCAGAATGAAATAACCCTCAAAACCATAATCTTATATTGAAGCATTTGTAAACTTTATTTGTTTACTTGTTTCTGATTGGACATTTGATACTTAGTTCTGTTTGATTTGATTGGAGGATTGACAAAATGAGTGTGATAAGTATCATGTACAACAAAATTATTTATGTGTGGTTTCTATTATTCAATAAATGATTGGTTCATGGTTAAGAGTAAATTGATAAACAAATTTGACTTGATACTTTGAACTAATGTTGTGTTTAATCACACCATTAAAATTAAATAGGTTCAAGAAGTAATAATTTGCGATGTATATTTCATGTGTTTGAGATGTAGGATGAATTTTTTTTCACATTGTTATAGTAAATAGACAAATAATTTAACGATGTTTTCTCAACCTCACACACATTCACACATGCACATACACTCATACACACACACACACACACACACACACACACACACACACACACACATACACACACACCTATATACAGATACAATGTCATTAAAGCTGAAATAATATATATTTCTTATATTTTATTAATCATAGGGCTGACATTGATTATATGTTCAATATTATATTTGTAATTTGAATTAGAATAAACACTATACATGAGCAACAAATTCATTGTAACTCCACTTGAAGACAAATTAGCATTTTCTAATCATATAGTGCAATTGTAAATCACCACCAACGATTTTATATTTCTATTGATTATACAAACTCTTATGCTGGTAAATTTATTGAAACACAATTGTCTATTGTGATGCTCTATATCAAGATACACTTTTTATCTATTTAAATATTCTTTTTATATCAAAGCATTAAGTATATTTAAAATTAACATTAGATATAACATTAAAAACAATTTTTCGTCAATTCACTATATTTAAAGGCAAGTGCACATTTTGTATCGAACCAATATGTGATATTTTCGTTATGATTAATCATATCAGTATCCGTAAGGAAGCGTTGTAAAATTGTCCTTTATAACACGTTTGTCAAAGACAATTTTGTACTCCTTTGTTTGCTTTGACGTCAAAATTGACGAAGTCTTTTTATTACGGACTATTTCGGTATTGTTCGTTACAACTTTTTCCGATGGGTTTTGAACAAATTTACTGACGGTGTCGAAATTGATGTCCAAGGCATTTTTATAATTAAGAGTGATGCCTCGGACTTTACACACAGTTTTTGTCCCGGATTTTGTTGCAACTTTGTAAGCATAATTCTTTGGGCCACCCGACACAAATTGAGTAATGCTACCCTCTGGAACTTCGTCCGTGAGATCACCCAAATAATCACCTAACGGTAATTTATCTTCTCCAGTCTTTGTCTTGAATATGATCGAATCCGTATCAGCGTATAATGCACGGTCTTGTAAGAGTTCAAGGTAACTATAAAGCTTCAGTCGTGCTTGTGCCGTAGTGTATGCTGCAATGATGACATTGATACGGGCCGACGTTTCTACGAAATCCTCTTTGTACTTCCATCGAAGCTCAATCATGGCATCAGAAACGAAATTGATGTCAGTCACTTCTTGTTGGTCGGAGGTAAGCAGATCAAAATACTCCCTGGGACTCGAGATGTGCGTACACTGCGTCATATTGCTTCTTTGGCCGAATTTCCCCCAGAAACTAAAAAAAGGTATTCAATTCATTTTAGTTATTGGTCTATTGATGATCATAGCATTAATATTATTAGATAGGAAGCATCTTAAATCATGTTCACATATAAATTGTCAAAATTATGCATTAGTAGAGTTGATTGTTTTATGTTCAAAAATAACGTTACTATACTTAGAGTACTATATAAATAGCAACTTATAATTAATTCAGGTTACCTGTTAAGCATAAGCTTAGCAAGCGTCCGCATCCCCGGGTTCTTCTTGATCTTGTCATAGTCAAGCATCACGCCTTCTTTGTCGTAGTAGTTGTTTATATATTGATGCTTTTTGTCTTCTGTGTCACACCAAGCTGGCCATCCACTCGCTTCTTGTTTCAGCTTTAGGAACGTATTTATATACTCTGTGAAGAGACCGCCTGTTTTTGACTCAGGATCATATTGTTCTACGTCTTCGAAATGCCAAACTTCATACATGTCCAGGATGCGATAGCCCAAATCAACAGCCTTTTTTAGCTCATCAGTCACACATGTTCCTTTGAACGCGCGCTCTGAACTTGTGTGATTGCATGTCTCTTGATTTTTGTCTTCTGCACACTTACGGCAGAGAGCGAATAAAAGTTTCCCCCTATCCTTGCCGGGAGTACAGGTAATAGAAGACCTTTTGGTGGTAGGACTCGGCACTTCACGAGACCTTCGTATTCTTTCAGGGGTGCAAAATCCTTGTAAACGCGAATAGGGTGATTTAACGCATACTTTCCCGTTTTGTTGATATAAGGATAAAGTGATGTTACATCGAGATAATCTAATGCTTCATTGTCAGTTGTCTCTTTGTAAAGTGTAAATGTCTCTGTTCGCCCACCAAAAAATGCATCTCTAGGCTCTAACGGTGTCTGGATTTCAGTTGCTTCTACAAGTTCCCTTATTTGTTCGTTATCTCTAATCTCTGCATCGAATTTACATTCCCATATGCATCGGTATGTATAACCTTCTTTTTCCAGATAGGATTGTTTTTCAAGTGTAGATTGATGAAGCTCCTCCATAGTTTTGCCATTGATTGGATTCACTGTTTCTCTAGAAAAACAGCTTGTACATCCATGGTATAAACATCCGTGATATTCCAAAACGTGACGTTGATTTCCAGTTTCATAATATCCGTCAACAAGATAGTTTCCTATCTTCATCTCACCTCCATTTCGTGCATGCCTGATTGGAAGACCTTCAACCTTTGCAACGTATTCAAGCCATTTTAGTGCTTTCCTGGATTGTTTTTGTTCTGGACAATACCCGTTTGACGGGATCAACCCTATGGTATCTGACTGCAAAAAACGTGCCCTGAATACTAGACTACAGGCTGATGCAATCGTGATACAATGTCGAAATGGATCTATTCCGTCAGAAATCTGCATGAAGAGTTTACGTAATGCCAGACAGGCTGTTCTGAGGATGTCAACGTCGCTGCAACAGTATCGTAACAGTTCATGTTGGAAGTCAAATGGGTCGTTTTTGTGTTCGTTATACCATTTAAGGAATGCTTCTCGCTGTTCTTCTTTCATCGAATCCGGACTGTAATATTTGATGTCTGGCAGGTGGTTCAATTTTACATGCTGATTTTCCTTTCTATTGAAGAGATGTGGAAAGCTTCCTTTGGCTAGTTCATTTTCAAAGTTGAACATCTTTGGCAGATTGCTGAGTGCAGTTGGAAGAAAATTAATTGAATCTATCATACGTATATTACAGGCCGGAATTTCAATCGACATGTTTTTGGCGCCGCTAGGGATGATTTTCGGAAGAACACCATTTTCGTAAAGATATTTGAGGATGGGATAACTATCATAACCTTTGAAGTTGTGACAGATTGCAGTTGCACCTTTGTTTTCCTTCGTAAACAGCCATTTACAGAAATGATCAATAGTGTTTGCGCCAGAAAATACTTTTTGATTTGGTCCACAGTCATCACAAATGTTGGTCGGATTGAAATCATGTTTCAAACACTTAGAACAAACTTTCTGGGCAACACATTTATTAGGCTGATGTTCAAAGCTTCCACATGATGTTTTATTACAATTAACACATTTTCCTGTGTTTTCATCAGCGTTGAACCCTTGTTGACACTGTATCATATCATCCTGAGTGCACTCTAGGTCCCAAAAAATGTATATTTGCTTCTCGTCTTCATCTGATGTGTCCTTTTCATATGGCTGCATGTGGCAGTCGTGTCCTTGTAAATAAAATCTTTGCATACCTTACAATAAACTTCACCACATCGATGTTTTGATTTATGTAGTTTCAGGTTCAGTGTTTGATTACATTGTCTACATCGGTGATACGAATTGCACGTAGAATTTCCTTTTGCTGTTTCTTTAATGTGTAACTGGAAGCAAACCACGCCTTTAAAGAAACGATTGCATTTTGAGCAATGAATCCAATCTTCGTCTGTAGATTGAGTGTGGATCTTTTTACAATAATGACATACATTATTGCAATAATGTTTTTCCTTGTGGTCATAGCCTTTTTGGCATTTGGTGCAGTAGTAGCTCCGGTTTAAAAATGCTGGCATTGAGGTTATTACATCAAAATGGTCATCATTTTTAAAGAGATAAATCTTTTTATCCGCATCGTTCCCAGAAAACACAATGGAGATCAGATTTTCTTTTGACACTACAACAATCTGATAATCTGTAAGAAAAGCTTGAAATTGCTTTATTTCAGCTAAACCACAGGTACCTAATTCAACTCCAGCATCTGCATGCAGTCGTTTAGCTAGGATTGACTGGATCCCTCTTCCATTACGTATGCTTAAATACATAGGATGATTGTCAATTCGTGCTTTTGCGGTAATCAATGCTCTTGCACAGCACAAATTATCCTTATTTTTATCTGGACGATACATTTCTTTTCCTGAAGATATTTCTCAAGGTTGACATCAGCCATAACGAGGCGCCCATTGCCGCGTGGGATTTTGACATGAATGATATCTATTTCAAAACTGCCATCCAGCACAAACTGCTCAAAGGATTGCAGAACTCGTTCTATCTCCGACAGGAATGATTCCACATTGAGGTCCCTTTTTTCTGAAAAGGTAACAATATCGGATAATCAAGTTCGTTGCTCTGCACTGAAAACCTAATGAGATCTTGATTCTCGGCAAATTTCGTTACATCGTCTAGAATGGAATTGAAGATGGCATGCAGGGCCTTTAGAATTTCTTTAACACCAGGAAGCTCGAGATTTTGAATTGTAGCTTTATATGTTGAATTGATGGTGCTGTATTTCATCATCCGTTTTTCACGTATTTTTTCCAGTTTATAAAACTGGTTAGGTGTCTGTTTCAGCTTTTTTATCACTGTTTGATTCGCTGGGACATCAACTGCTTTCCTTTTCTTATCGGAGCCGTTTTGATTATGCACTGAATTTTTATGACGTAGCAATGCATCGCCACGTGAAAATACTTTACCGCATTCATTACAGTTGTGTTGATCAACGGTAACGTGTCTTTGTATGTGTCGGTTTAGATTACTTTGGCGATTGAATGTTTTCTTACAAACATGACAAGTGAATGTGCCGGGGTCTTTTTTACGCTTAGTATCCATGTTTCCTGATAATAAAAACATTGATATATAATTAAGTTTCAATTATATACTACAATCTTTCTGGTATGGTTCTATACATTTAGGATGATGTGATGAATATATAAATAAATATGAAAAATTTATGTTAAATTCAAAAATAAATTTCATAAAAATTTGCTAATCGTGGGGTTTTGCAATTTGTAAATATGATTCACTGCTTAAAAGACTCTATTATTAATTTATGTCATTATCATATAAGCTTCAATGTTTAATTTGAGATATACCTTTTCTGTCTTTTTTTTCTGGTTTTGCGTTGAAATATCTGACTCGAATACTGGTTCACTTCGACTCAACCTAAAAATAAATGTTGAAAACTTTGGGAATAAGCAGCATTTTGATAAGTATTTGAGGTATGTTACTATATGGCTTTGTAAAAAGGACATGCGTGATATACATGTCGATCTATATCATCGACAAAAGAAAAAATAGCATGTGACATAAAGTAAAGTAATCAGAAACTAATAAATATTCATAAAATTAATGGCTTTCAACACTTTGTTATGCGTATAGCCTTATGAGTAACATATGCATCCGAGCTCTTATCAGTATAGCCCCCCGCTTTGGCCCTTACTGCTGCATTCACCGTTTAGCTAATTAGTGATTTGGTGATAAGCACATACTTGATGCGAAAGTTGCCTTTATATTTTCATCGGAAACAAGTACATACATGCTACATATGATTATTCAAACACTTAAGTGATCATTAAATTTATTTCATTTAAATGTAAATGGATATTTCCTTGTTTTATATAAATTATAGATATACTTTCTTATAATTATTAAAACATCACAACCCCTACACAAATGTATTGTGTATAGCCTTATCAGTAACATAAACGTTCATGCTCTTATCAGTATAGCCCCCCACTTTGACCCTTGCTGCTGCATTCCCTGTTTAGCTAATTAGTGATTTGGTGATAAGGACATGCTTGATTCAAAAGGTTATTTTATATTTTCATGGAAGAAAAATAATAAATGCTACATTTAATAATTCATCATGCAATAATAAATTTTCATTCATTTTCTATCATATACAAATATCACAGCTAGTAGACATCAAATAAAATGTGCTATTGTTATTTGTTCCATAATTTTAAAGTATAAATCCTATGGTTAAATAATAACGTAAACATGGTATTCAATTAGTAACGATTCAATTAAACTATAAAAAATATCATTAAACATTTATATCGATTCATATTTTTTTCTAGTGCAAATTGTATATTGTACATAATGTGAAAACATACCTGTTAAGAGATCATATAGTCCCAAACGGTTATAATTATCCCTGTATGATAAATAATAAATGTCTATTGTATGCCTGGTGTAAGCTTAAACACGCATCTGTACAGTAAGAATTATTCTTCATAAGTGAGTTGATTTATGATCATATTTCTCTTTTATATATTTATATTCTTTCAATTATATCCTCCAATCAAAAGCGAATGTTATATCCAAGTCAATGATGTATATTGTATGCATATTGTAACCTGAAACACACCTCTTCACAGTAATAATTCTTCTTCATGAATGAATCAATTTGTGATATTTTTCATATTGTATATATACTTTCTAATATATAATCCAATCAAAAGCGAATGTTATAACCATCATTTGTAAAGCAAATGGCCATATTACATAACAAAATAGGGTCTACAGATTGAGTATACATCGACTAGATAGACTTTGGACTTGTCAAGTTTTTTTTTGTCAAGCGACCGAGACTGATGAGTGACTGATAAGGAGTGTCTCAATTGGCTAGCAAGTTTGTTAGCTAATTAGTAAATTAGCTAACAAATTTGTTAACTAATTAGTTGGAAAGGATGTATTGTAGGGATTTGTCACAATATTTGTCAAGTGAACAAGACTGATAAAAGTGGCTGATAAGGAAGGTCCTAATTGGCTTGCAAATTTGTAAGCTAAATAGTTAATTAGCTTGCAAACTCACATGTTAAGTAAGCAAGATATTTTGTGGCTAATAGTTATGTATTCGTATACTTACATAGTTAATTTTTCTCACCGAATATTTTTTTGTAATTTATTTAAGATGCTAAATATTAAAGAATGTACATATTCAGCAGTGATGTTATAACCATTGGTCAGTGTTGGGGCTGAGATAAGAAAATATACAGAAGCTTAAGAGGCCACTTGAGTGATCAATATTTTAATGATAAATTCATATTTGAAGGGCTTCTTGAGAGGCTCTTATCATTTCTCTATATATTTATACCAAAATACGTTCGATGTGGAGCCACATTTTGCTCCACTATATACAAGTTGTGCCAAAGAGACGCACAGTCTACTCATATCTACAACACAGCTGGCCCTATCCGTCTTCCGTAATATTGCGATATCTTCTCTGAAGCATCAATAGCTGTACTTATAAGTACAGCGATGGGTGCTTCAGAGAAGATATTGAAATTATACACATTTCATATGGGCAAAACAATTGAATGGTGTGAAATTTATGAGAACAATTTCAATGCGGCTACTTTACCTTATACATGTATACATGTAGATAGTATAATATTACTTCATGGAATCTTTATAACACAAGGAACAGCATTTATTTTATAAGACGAATAAGTGTATATAAGAAGTAAAACTCCCGTGTATATACATACATAGAAACAACGTATTGCTCATCTGTCCTCTTTATAATCATTTTTTTATTTCAATGTTGAAATCTTGTCTTATCTAAATTCAAAAATTGCAACTTTGTTCTCATTAAGCGTTGATGACGAATCCAGGTCAAAAAGTCGTCGGACATAAAGTCCCCGGACATAAAGTCCCCATTTTGGGCAACATAGGACATAAAGTCCCCGGCCAGAAAGTCCCCGGACATAAAGTCCCCGGACAAAAAGTCCTTAAAAAAGCAACCGGGGACAATAAGTCCCCGGACATAAAGTCAAAACAATCTCACTCTAGATTTTTAAAATAACGAATAGCGTTTATATCAGATTTCAAAATCGAAAAAAAAAACTTTTCATGTTTATTTACAATAAATATCACAAAAACATAATCACATGTCTACCAATCTTTTTGGTTGTAACAGCATATCTTCTATCTTACAATTTCGGCTGCTTAATGATACCAATGATATAAACTGCATTCTTCACAATTAAATATCAATTTAGGTTTTCAAAAGGGCGGCATTTTTCTCTATCTGCAAATAAAAAAGCTACACTATCACATGAAACTAATGGTGTAAGTACAGGTAGTACGATCGAAACTACTGGTTAATAACATTCCGAAAAACGGAATTATAAGCAACAACTTAACATATTCAACCTTCTAAACGAATTGAAAGTTTAATGATAGTCATTGATAAAAAAGAGGTGACTTTGATTGATAAACACTGCTATAATATTTCTTTATTATGATAAAAATTAATTTTATCATAAAACAAAAATGACTTTATGCCCGGGGACTTTATGTCCTATGTTGCATTTTTGGTGACTTTTTGCCCGGGGACTTTATGTCCGGGGACTTTCTGGCCAGGGACTTTATGTCCTATGTTGCCCAAATTGGGGACTTTATGTCCGGGGACTTTATGTCCGGGGACTTTTTGACCGGATACCGTTGATGACACATGATAGTTTCAATATGTCATGATTCATGTAGAATTCTTCTAGTATAACTTATTTCACATTCTTCGGAAAATCCTCGGGTTTGCTAGTCGTACTTTGGCGTACGTCGTAATCAAAGGTGAGTGGGAAGTGTTCCTTGTTGTCCGACGTTGTATCCTCTGCAATAACTCGAATTTCTTCCTCTAACAAAAAGTCAATGTTGATATCGCGTTCTCGACCTAACTCGGTATTCGGAATCTGCAATGATTCGCTCTTCAGGAGAGTGACGCCAGGTGAATCAGTATAGATTATCTGTAAATAGTAGAATCATATCGATAGACTAGAAAGTATATTAACATGAAATTCATAACCAACCCATGTCATATTGCCATGAAGAAAAATAAATATGAGACATTTCTTGTTCCTATTTCAAAGAGCGCAGGATGAAAAAAAACGGGTCCTTCTAGGTTTTAGCTTCTTATCTTTGATGGAAGTTATACTTACATTAATTAGCACTTATATTGGCGGTAACCAAAGTCAAAAGCGTAATATAAACTTTTTAATAATCTAATTCATTTAGGAAGTGTTCTACCAATCAGCTAAATAGGGTAGAACTACCTCATCTTCGTTGGTCGTTCGATCCAGACTGTAGAGTTGAATACTGACTGCTTTCGCATTGGCCCTAGTAGGATGAACAACCAATCGTCGGTGACTATGTGGTTCCAATGCCTCAAATTTCTGTACAATCGGATCAAACACATCTTGGCAAAGAGTTTTTTCTTCAATCACAATCTTCTTGTCGTGTGCGTGTTTTTCTGGGTCGAAGGGTTTGCAGAGTGATAAACCGTAGGTTTTGCGTGAAATACGAGTGATTCTCCATGGGTTTAAACCATACAAAACAGCTCCTTTCACTACCGCCGCCTGCGGATTCCTAGGTATCGAAAGACGTTTGTCTTTGAATTGCTCTTGCATCAATGCTTGAAGTAATTTATTATTTGCCAATCCCCCAACAAGAAAGATCTCATTGAACTCAACGCCCTGCAAATCAATATTTATCATTTCCGCAGTTTTTGCTACTATTTGCGAAATGATAGGATCGAAGAGCTTTTCGACCTGAGCCATTTCTATTATATTTTTCCATTGTGTTCTTTGACGCCATATTTCTTCTGATGTTGATTGATCTGGTTTGACAAATTCATGTGCCGTGCCTTCATGAATTGGCTCAAGGGTAGAGGTAGTAGAATGCTAACGGACTTCCCTTTCCCAGTTTTGCATTTGGCTTGCTCCAAATTGAATTGGAGTTCATACCATTCTTCTGGATATTCTTTGGCAAACGCATCGATAACATCATGGCCTAGGATATCCTTGAACAAGGCCATGAAGCTTTTATCAATATGTCTTGCACCAAAATCGCCCCCATTTGCGAAAGTAATCTCTTTGACGCGATCGTGCTCTAACACCTCGAGCGCTGTGTAATCAACGGTGCCAGCTAAAAATGAAAAAAAAAAAACTTCCAGTTAGTTATAAGGAAATTAAATATATAACCATATTACTTTGATTACGAATCAAGAATGCTAGATAATTTCCGATACTGTCTATATATAAGATAGCCATCGTGTTTTTGCATTCTAAATTGCTAGTGATTTGATAATAACCCAACATTCAATGTAATTAGTTAAAGTAGTGAAATACATACATTATGGAATATAAAAAGTCGACACTACTGATGTATCCTAATCGAAAAACACCGTAGTTTGACGATTGTGAAAAAATGCCTTTTCATTGTAAAATTCACAGGACTAAATGTAAGTCCTCTAGCAGCAACTTCATTCCATATTTCAAAAAACTTCTCCTATTATCAATATTCACAATTTTGGGAATCGGAGTCCATTTACTCTCCATTTACTTTACATGGCGGACTTCAGTCGTTTTCAGCCCTGAAATCGGCCCCGATTCCCGATGGGGCATATTAAGAGATGGAGTAAAGCATTGAACTTTGAAATTAAGTTGCAGCTAGAGGACCTGCATTTAGTCCAGTTAATATTGATATGAAAGGGAATTTCATTTTTTTCACAATCAGTAAAAAACGGTGTTATTCGTTTTGGATATATCAGTAATAAGTATTCAAACCACGTTTTTTAGGTTCAATATAATCAACATAATGTGCTAGTTATTTGTTGGGGCGTACTAAAATGCCCCGTTTACTATTATTAATTGAATGTATATTTGATAAAATTAGGTGTGTACCTCCAGCATCCACTACTAGATATCTAGTCCCAACGGGAGTCTTTTCACCTTCAAGATGAGCATTCGAATAGCGGGAGCTTGGCAATTGACAATATAGGGCTGCAGCAGTTGCTTCCAACGTAATAAGAAGCTGGTCTGAAAATTCTACGGTTATCAATCCCGCCTGTTAAAATCAAAATAAATTGTAAGTAAGCTACATGCATGATCGATCAATAGACCTTAGCTCCATAGCATTACATCGTATGAATTTAAAACTACTATTTTCTTTGTAGGAAATACTATAAAGACCTTTAACGATGTTTGTGAAAACATATGCTTGCTTTTTGCCATGAAACACGCTATTATTCAAAATTACTTTTGCGTGGTTATGTTTTGCTGGTTTTGTCAGTTATTGTGAATATTTCATCTTGAAATCCTGGGCGTTTAGATTAAAAACCCAGTTTAATGCTAAAAAAAAAGAAAAAAACCTTAAAAGAGGCATGTCTTAAAAAGTCTTTTGCGTCATCAGTCCATGGCGCAGGAACACACAAAACCCAGCGTATTTCTCTCTTTGATATGACACTAAGATGTAAACAGAAACGAATACAGATAATCAAAGTATTAAAACAGTAAGGATTCAAACATATACACAGAGTTTCAGAAGGTTTTATTACTAACGAACCGTCGTTTGAAATGAATACTTTGGCAATTTGATGAAGAGTCAGGACTGTCAAAAAAGACAAAAAATCATGTTTATTGTTTAACTTTATATAATAAACATATAGAAGACATCAAATAGTTATGTGCTGTAAAATGCAAAATATGAAAGACAGCCCCTATTCCGTTCTGCAATATCATGATGCATTTAAAACATTGCTAGTTGGGCATAATTGTATCATAATAAATATACTTAAATGTTCTAGCATCTTTCTTGCTTAGGCATAGCGTAGCATTACAAATATGATTACAGGTGCTTGATCATAGGGAGAGGGACACAGCAGAGGGACACAGCGCGACATCAAGTAATGTTAATATATGATGTGTATGGTAATTTACTGCCAATTTTATCAATAAGTTCCAATAAAGAAAATATATGAACATGGCTCTCTCCTGCTTTCGGTCGCTCCATTTAACTAGTGTGACCAGTTGCTAGTAATGGGTTAGAACACATTATATGTGTAGTTAAGCTTAAATTGACACTTTTACTTACGAAGCACCACAAACACGCTGATCCAACGTAACTTGCTCGGCAAGCCTCTTCAATGTCATGACATACAAGTCAAACACGGACCGCTCAGTAGAACCATCTACTGACTGAACAGTGGTCTGTGATTTATGCAGATTCTACGGATTTACAAATGGAAAACAATTAATTGTGCCTGGAAACTTTTCATTACCATTAAAATAATTTCATTTGATAATATGCATTTTATATACTTCACTTAATGAATCATTTTGTTTTTAAATAAGACTATTTTTTGCTGATATACACTCGTTTGACAGGATAAATAGATAAGACTTTGCTTAATGAATCATTTGCAAAATGTCAGAGTATTCTAGTGAGGCTGTCACATTCCTTATCAAATATAAATTGAAAATGTGACATGTGACTATATGTAAAGCACACAAAATAAACATTAGATATTAAACACATTTAACATTCCACATAATATTATCAATGACTGAAGCGTGTTGTGTTTAACATTGTCATATCAACATAAATTGGATTCGATTTCCTTTTATAATCAAATGCTTAGATAATATCAACATCGACCTAGGTAGGTAGGTAGGTAATAGATGATAAATCAGAAGTGTCATTTTGTCATTGCTCTATGTTTACCTTTTCTGTGTATATTTTCATTTTGAAATCCGTATAAAGATTGCATTCCGTTTTTTCACCTTCCGATATCAATTCCGTATATTCA
Source organism: Hydroides elegans (assembly GCA_001703475.1). Taxonomy (NCBI): domain Eukaryota; kingdom Metazoa; phylum Annelida; class Polychaeta; order Sabellida; family Serpulidae; genus Hydroides; species Hydroides elegans. The sequence goes on from LQRL01041921.1 coordinate 51,487, forward strand.
ATTTCGGCGTCAAATCCGAAAGCTTTGTCGTCGCCATCTGGTCCAGGATTCGTAAGGATTACGGTAGGTGCCTTCAAACTTGTGCCTGTCTGTTGTGAATATAAGATTAGTTTATGTTTGGTTTCGCAGATAAATCTCTGAAACATACACCTATCAGCAATTATATTGAGCCGAATAAGTGCATATACCACTTAGCATTTTGTGACGCAAAACCATTTTTTGTCAAGTTAATACAACAGAACTATGTATATACAACTTACCTTTCCTGTCTCAAATTCGCTAACTTCAATGTTATCAAGACTTGTTCGATACGCATACGCATAGCCGCTAGAACTGGTCCCAATATCCAAAGCTACCGTCAGAATATATCCACGAAACTGTTCCGTTTTATGAACTGAAGTCGTTGCCTGCACGCTTGCATTGTCTGGGTCGTCAGCCATTTTGACGTGCTGTAGTCAATCGCATTTGATATATATTGATTTGCACAATTGTTAATAAAGCGAGCAACTAAAGGCACCGCAAGTTCCTTAGATACACTTTGAGCGTTAATAGCTCTAAAACGGCAAATGCAATGCAAATTATTTTAAGCGTTGCAAATTTAAAACAAAAAAGAAGGTTGATTTACAAAATATTGAATTTTTATATTAATTAGTTCAAAAGATATCAAATAAAAACAAATTTCGTTATTTTTCCTCATTTTCATGCAAGGATCGTAATGTGTCTTTGAAAATCAACAAGCCCCTTTGTATTTGCATAGTAGAATTCTATCGATTGGTGGAATGTGCCAATTCGTAGAACAGTAGAATTCTATGAATTGGCAATGTGTTTGTGTCAACATGGTGTCGCTTCTTAACGGTTGGGTGATTATACCAATAGAAACTATAACATCTAAAATATGAGAAGTGATTCGAAAGGACAAACCATTAACCAGAACATTT
>LQRL01041923.1:456-14744 GCA_001703475.1 Hydroides elegans
ATGGCCATTTCCGGTGGCCGAATCTGGCCAAAACTGTCAAAAGGCACATCTACAGGCCAAGACCTTTCATATGAGCCTATTCCCAGGTCTCTACGACCATTCGTTACAAAGAAACAGCCTGGAAAAGAATCGATGACGGACAGACGGACAGACGGACGGACAGACGGACGGACGGACGGACACCCCGAATCTATAGGCCCCCAACCTTTGGGGTTAGGGCCTAATGAAAACAGTCGGGAACCGGATACAGTAACCTCACTGTATCATGAATTGGAATGGGATACTCTGGTAAAACGACGTAAAACCCTACGACTTACCATGTTCTACAAAATCCTACATGGCCGTGTCGAAATCGCGCTCTCTCTCTATATTTCTTTGCCAAGTCGCGATATACCCGAAGCCGGCTTGCAAATGTGAGCGCATTATGCAATGCGTACAAATATAGCTTCATACCAAGGAGTACAGCAATCGAAAAATTTACCTGTGGATTTGATTTCCATAACAGACTCCCAGGACTTCAAACAGAAAGAAGCACAACTGATTTAGTGACATATGAATGAATGAATGAATGAATGAATGAATGAATGAATGAACGGTTTATATCGCACCTTTACAAATTTTATCAAGTAATTTTAATGAAACCGCACTCGCACAAGCAGATTTAACCCGCACGACGCACACCCTTGGCGCGATGCCTCTAGGTTTTGACGGGTAAACGGATAGATGTAGATGTTGGGTCTAAAAGATCAAAAGGCACATTAGCACTTCAAGAGCGTTTCATTAAACCTATAACCAGATCCCTACAAGTACTACTATCCTTTCAAAAGTTCTAGCCCGTAGCTCATGTTTCAGAAAAAAGTCGCTATTTTTTTTTAAATTCTGGTCTGATTAACCACAGGAAGTTGACAGGATCCAGCAAGAACTGTCAAAAGGCACATTTATATATATATTTCAGAGAATGTGAAAACTGTCAAATTTTTGTCGGTCCGCCGGACCGACATGTTTAATATTTTGTCGGTCCGGCCAATTTTTTATCGGTCAGGCATAAAAATCACCTTAAATAATCGGCAATTTTTTATCGGTCAGCCGGACCGACAAGTTAAAAAATTTGTCGGTCCGGCCGAATATTTGTCGGTCCCGGACCGACGGACCGACGGTTTTCATATTCTCTGATATTTAATTCGAGTCTATAACCAACTGTCCTTGCATTCAAAAGTTCTTGCCCGTATAAGCAAGTAATATCAGACCGATTGACATCCAAGCAGCTTTCAAACTGAATTCGTGCGAAAAGAGGGGATTGAAAGGAGTCTTAATCAACCCGTTTGCTTTTATGATTATTATTCAATATTTAACAAAACAACTTTCAACATAATTAAACGGTGATTCATTGGAAAGATGAAATTCGGCCTAAGTCTTTTATCTTCAATAAATCACATCGTTTATCAGTTTTCCTTTCGTTATGCAGTCTTGTTTGTCGTTTTTGATCAAATTAAACACGCATGACATGCAAATAAAAATAATTGATTATGGATTGAAGTTTATTGATGAAATGTTCCATCTTGATTATCGCTCATTATATTGAAGAAACAATGTCACATTGTATTTTAATAGTTAAAATGTAACAGGTAGCTTTGAAATGTCAGATAATGCGTTTTTAACTTTCGCCGAAAAGACCTTTCGAAAGGAAACACCTTCCTGACCTCGTAGGTCCCGAACCTAAGAGTAAGAGGGTTGTTCCCTTAAAAACTACCTTATGGTTGATTAGTTTTAAAATGGTTGATATAGGTCCACAAGTTACAGGATTGAACTTATCACATATAACACGACATATTGCAATATTGCGTACTTTGCCTTCAACACATCCATTGAACAAGGCCTGGCATCACAGACTTCATTATATTGTTTATTATCGCTCATTTTGATAAACTGTTCCAAGTGATCAAACCTGTTTCTGGTGGTTTAATTCCAATAATCCTGTTGAGTCGTTCTTCAGGATTAGCCAAAAGTCTTTGCATTCGCCTTTTACGCCTCTTATCTGGTGATTTTGACATTTTAATTATTTAAAATTGTGTGTTTACAAATTTTGTTAATGAAATATCCACAAGGTGGCTTCGAGTTTTCAATTTTAAAAAGTAATCAATATAATTGAGCCAGGTAAAAATAAGACAAAACTTTCAAGAGATTGAGGTGCGAAAAGGTAGACAAAGTCGATATATAATTCTAATGAAATTTACACATCTATAAAGGAATTTATATCAGAAAAACAATGAAAGCATTTTATCAAAATTTCAGGCTACGACACATTATGAGGGAAATGCCCAAAGCACCCCATTTAAAAATAATAAAGCAGTCATAGCCATTTTTACCAAAGGCCGGATATTGCAACGTCGAACCTGATTACACAACCCGATGAACAAAAAATAAAAAAGATCGGATATTCAGGTGTGGAAGAATGTTCAAGAATAGTGGAGAGTCAAAGTACGCCAAGCAAAGACGAAATGGTTAAAAAAAGCACGAGCAACCCACTGCCCGCAATAGCGAGACTGATAAGGCAGAGGAGGTCATGGATTCAGAGTCAAACCACAACACCCAAAACTACCAAGCTACTGATGACGGAAATAAGCAGACACACGATAGGATTAACAATGGAGCATGTTCAAAGAAGAACTAGTTAGAATCCGTGATAATACACTAGCATTAAGATAATTTATACAACTGGTGTACAAATAATTATAAGGGATCGTGAGAAGAAAGAACTGTGAAAGGAGGCGATATATGAGCTACCATCCGGAATAAGAAAGAATAGAAAGATAGAAAGAATAAAAAAGACAGAGAATGATAAAATACGCTTTTTTTTATATCTAACCCTTTCAAAAACCCCTATTTACAAAGAACACACGACGAAAAGAGAGAAACAAACCATTTCATGGCAAAATACAGATAGAGACCCCAGAAGCACCAACAATTGACAGCAAGGGCAGCAGGTGATGCAGAATGCAAGAGCAAGTCGGCACAAGGGCCAAGTGGGATCCGATTTCTTTTCAACAAGAAGTGCCCAAAAGTCCTTAAAGACTGCTTGTGATAGCATGGAGAAAAGGAATCGTATCCAAAGCCTGGAATAAGGCAGATTGCTGCTTTGTACCCAAAGACGCGTCAGCAAAAGCAATTACTCAGTTCCGAATTAGCTCGCTCTAAGATGTGGATTGGAAGAACTACTTCTCAGTGATAGCTATTTGATTAACTAGTTACATGATGAAAAATGAGAACAAAAACACATCAATCCGGAAAGGAGGAGTAGATATATATTCGGGATGTTCGGAACACAATAGCATATTTCCCAACCGTAATTCGACGCAAATGCGAACAAGTGCGATATCAGCATAATATGGTTAGACCTTGCCAACGCATATGGTTTCAGCAACACACGAACTTGTCAAACTATCCCTCCAAAGTTCAAAACATCATCAGGGACTACTTCAACAAATTTGTGTTTGATTTTGCCGTGGCGAACTATACAATAAAGAAGATACAAAGCGAGTTGTTTCCAACACGGAGTGATGCCAAGAATGAAATGGCCTATTCCTTTGTACAACATCCACATGATCAGTGTGGCGGAAATGGAACGAATGGCGAGTAAGCATCTGCGCAAATAGCTAGGGATCCCACAAAATTTTCCCCTCAGTGGGACCCTACAGCATGTCAAGCATGTAACAACTGCCCTTTTCGTCCATTGTGGAGGAGTATACTGTAGCATCAGTTAGAGGCCAAACTATGTTTGATGAGACTAAATACAATACGATCTTGTGAATTGGTACATTTTGAAAAACATTATATATGAATGTCAAAATGATTTGTGTTGACTAGAATATAAATACTATTTAAGCACTATAGTTCGATCACTGGAAATTATAAGACTATATGGAATCAAAGAGTTTTTAAAATAATTTGAATTTGTCCTACATTTTGGTTTATCGAACTTTTTTATTTTTTTCCTAAGACTATAATAACTTTCTCGCTGTTTCGGTAACAAGTATGATAAAATATGGTCATTGTATTGATTGCTTTGAAAGAATGCTTCGCATTTGTTCATTCTATGTTGTTTAGTATAACCAGTTTTGCATTTTGTAGTGCATCGGCGAACGGTAGGTCCGGAAATATAATGAACATTGCTCGTCCATTGAGCATGATCCTAGAGATTCAAGGAAACAACAGGAAAAAACTGCGAAAACATGCGAACGAGCATCAAACTGGATATAACTAAAACGAAACGATCTGAGCTGGATACCAACATGATCGAACCCCCGCACTCCAGAATGCTGCAACTAGCTACTCCTACAGGCCCGCCGCTTGAAATATGTCGTTGTTAAAGGGCCGAATCACAAATTAAAACGGTTAACTAACGAAGAAGAAGAAGGAGCGCGGGCTGCGGATCGTCATACGATCTTCCATAAGTTAATAATAATAAATACCGGTTTAAATATAATAGCAAAGAAATCTGTTCTTATACTATCCAAAAAAAAATAGAATTTTTGAATACGATTGTGACGATTGTGTTTCCGTTACCGTCAATTTTGTATAAATTTACAACCATGCTTCAGTCGTAAAATGGTTATTTGCTTATGCCTTAAGGGCTGTATGCAAAATTAACAAAGTTTGCTCAATTGATATGCTCAAAAAATTTGATATATTGACCCTAGTTTTAAAGGCCAAGCGATTTCCCTTTCGAACTCATCTCTCTCCGACCGACTCAGTCATCCCAGAAATGATCTTAATGAAATATGCATTATATATCTAAATATGTAAATGTGTAAACGACTTGCAATATCATCACAAATAAATAGATTTGATAAACGCTGCCCACATGACTAAGTGCGCATATGATTGAATGTGCGAGCTCCAAATGCACAAGGAAAGCAATCTATTATTCAAACACAATATAAATGATATTTTGTTTGATGAACGAATGGAAACGGATAATACTATCATCACTTTCATATAATTAAAACGCGCCAATCTTACAAGATGAGTAAAATTAAAGAATTTTCTAGTGCCACTCGCCAGTTGAAATGTTCCCTGAACGTGAACAACATGAAAAAACCTTAGGTGCTGCGAATGATATTTCAATATCTGAATGCTTTTCATATTGAGACGTTCTATTCTGAATAATGTAACTAAAAGCACTTAATAACGTTATAAGTTAATTGGCCAAGAACATCTGATAAAATACATCCAATAATGAAGCTTTAACGAAAAAATATCAATGGGGTAAGCGAGTCATAGATGTAATTTTTTTCGAAGACATGATATTGTATAAGATGTTGTATAAAGGTGCAACCATGCTTGGCTTGGTCAGCCTTCAAGTCTATACTCACAAACGTACTAGATTTTGTTGCTCCAAATAAAACTGTAAGGATTAAACAAAGCACGGAAACTTTGATTACCAATGATATTCTCTCCAGCATCGCACTTCGTCACCTACTCAAAACATATCATAAAGTGAAGATAAGGACATCTACAGGAAATATTGCCGCAAAACAAACGAACTGCAAAGTAATATTTAACAAGTCAAATCCGAATACCTAGATAATCAACTGAATGAAGATATGGGTAAACCTCGAAAAGTATGGAAAAAAACTGAAAAATATGGGGTACAGTGATAAATCTAAGCCTTTAGCAAAAATTGTACTTCGTATTGTAGATAAACGATGTCATGATACATTACAAATTTGTAATTACGCTTACGATTTTTTCACCACAGTAGCTTCTTATTTGGTTAAAAAATGCAATCACATGATCTCATATTTGGTAAAGAGAATTTTAGTGATTTTTATGATAAAAAAAGGGTATCACACCGGGCAAATTCAAACTCGAACCGGTTAGCGTTGATGATGTTCATAACAAATTAACGGCTTAGGCGCCCGTAAGAGCACTGGTCTAGATAATTTATCATCATCTAAAAAGAAGGGGCAGAGCTCTTAGCTCAACCAATAGCGTTTATAATTAATAGATCAATTGTAACACTGTAAAAAATAGCCATCTGGAAGTAGGGAACTATATACCAATAAGTGTTTAACATGTAAATCCGATGAAGAACGAGAAGCTGGAACGAAAATCAAACCTGATGAACGCTGTTCACACAGACGATCCTCTGTCTGGTGTTCCCGCTGCCATACCAACAAATAATCAAATGGAAAGCGAAAATGAGCGTCCAGTCCAAAATCCAGCTGTATATCACAGCAAAGAACAGAGCCTTTACAACTGGATCCAAGTAAAAGGACTCGACAAGACGCGAAACAGTTGGGCTCCTGATGAGAGGTCTGAGGAAAAGACGCCTCAAACGTAGAGAGATACTACAAACACAAACAATCATCCGAACATCGAATAAAGAAGACGGGGCGAAAGAAAACTACCACAACGGTTGTTTCAATAACGATTCAACTGAAAATTTCCCTGACGACCTGACGACTGGATGAGGATCGAACGTTTAACTGTCTGTTAAATAACGTATAATCATGTAATAAACGTAATAATTCGACGTAACGCAACTATAGCCGACAATCAATAGCAGTGTGAATGTTCATGGTATAATTTTTGGCAAAAAATGGTATTAGCTTTCAATGGCATCTAATAAATAATTACAGTAATAAATGCTCTATAGTAATTCGTAAACCGCAAAGGTATATACTACATAAAATGCACCGCCATACAGTCAAAGTATCAAAAGTACAATCAGCAAAGTATATTTGTGTCACATATGATATATGTGTACACGTCTCATATTAATTCAAAAGGTTTATGCAAAGTACAGTAAAACAATGAATTAAAAATGCCGCTATGCTAATCATAATGTATTATAATGAATATGCTGTGTAGTTGTACATCGTTGTTGACAATGTAGGCTAGCCAATCGGTTATATATATCGTACCAGTGAAGTACGTGAATAGTTATTGTACTAGAAAGTACGTGAGTTGATATTGTACCATAGGAGTACAAGGGATATCAAAGTTATTACTGCAGTTTAAAGCTAAAATAGTATACTTTTTTTCAAGTATCTAGGTCTAGGTGTGTTAAAGATGATACCATAAAGTGATCACACTCACCTATTCAATGGTTGAATACCAAAGAGCCAACTATTACACCTCTGTGCATTAGTAAATGAAACAGACGCCAGCTTCGAAAGTAATTTAAGATTGGGAAACTGTGCTGATGTTAGAAAAGGGTTATAGCAGATATGTTGGTCAGTTACATGCACTGACGGCCATTGAACCTAGAGATTTGTTTCATAAAGTGCACGGGAATAAAGTAAAATATAGGCAACAAGAGGTTGCGGGTTATAGGCTAGCAAAATTGTCAACAACTAACTCTACATATCATTATGTATACTAAATGTACTCTTAGTGATTTCAGATGTAAGGAGGCTGTACAGATGTTTAAAAAGCGAAGGTTAGGCTGATGTATTGTAAGGCAACGAGTGCCAACATCGACGTCAAAGATGTGCAAGACTGGAATATGGTGTTTGATCAAGGAACATTTTACTTAATCACTATTCTTTAATTTTATTATCTTTAATGTTTGTGTATTCTGTCCGCTTAGCGTATCTATTTGATCTGTCAAAGTCACTATGATACTGAATTCGTCTGCTTGGGGAGCGGTAAAGTTCTATGCATTAATCTATCAAAGTCAACTGCTTAAAGGCTAAAGCTCTGATTGAAATCATTAAAATTCTATACACCACACGTTTGCTAGTTGGTAATCTAAATTATTATGCTGACGTTCCCATCAATCCTAGCTCTCTTCTCGGGGACGTCGAAATTGTTTAATTAATAAAAATATGTGTTCATTACAGATGTCGGAGAATAAATTGTTTAACGTTAACGTTCGTCGTATTATCTTTAAGCTTAGTGATGCAAAAGTCAACTCATGTGAAAGAGTATTGACAAAAATGATGTTTTAACGTTGAAATCGTCGTAACATTGTGGAAGTCAAGAATGTTTTAATAAATAAGCAACTGCATCACATTTGAAGATATTAAAATAAATCGCCGTGGATATAGACAAAAGCTGCATCACTTCATAGCAATACGCAGAAAATGTGTTTAACGTGGAGCGTCGTCATGGATATTGTGATCAAGCTAAGCTACGGTCATGGATGCATCTTTTCGTAATTATTTTAACGTAATAAAATTGATTAAATCTAACGCGTCATCGTCGATGGAATTGGGAGTGGAAAGTTAATTTAATCTTGAGTTATAAATGAAATTGAAGTTTTGGATATAAAATATATGTAAGGCTAAACTTTGTCATAATTCTCATGAGTTCGGATCTAAGTTTGTTATTGTATGTATCTGATATTGTAGAAATCTCTAAATTTTTATTGTGTATATAGATGTAATATATCAAATGTATTAATGTGAAAATGTTGCTATGTATAAGTAAGTTTCTGTTTAAGTCAACAGAGTGCCAGCCATAATGTGCAGGTGAGCCACACTATCGCTACCAACCAACCAGGATATGTAGTGGAACCGTCAGTGTTACCAAACTCCACGTTTGAGTGTCGCCTCATTTTCTCCCCACAAAAAGTGCAAGACAAAAATTCACAATTTCACCACGATTATAGCTGTGTGCCGTGCTACAAAACGTAATACGCATTACCAGGAGCCTCACAAGGACGAGTGCAGAAATAACCGCATAAGTGCACAACAACAACCGCGATGCCACACTTCCAATCACAAAGGCGCATCTACAATCCCAAAAGTGCACGCCACACGCTAAAAGTACAGTGGACCTTGCACACGCAAAGCTCACATAAATGCGTAACCTTACAGTGCGCGTCACTCTAATACGCAAAGCATTGCGTACGATGCAGACATCCACAAGGCGAAACTCCCTACGTGGTGCACAAACGTAATCAAAGTGTTTATTGCCTCAAAAGCGCATAATGTTTTATGCTAGTGTTCAACTAAACTGAAACTTCACATGAAGTTTTTTTTGCGAGTGATCAACTGAACTGAAACTCCACATGCACCATTCTACGGTACAATTCCGACAATGTGCGCTACGTACGGAAAAACAAAGGGCATGCAGCCACGACTGAGCAAATATAAAATGAACTCAAACTGTAACATAATTATCGCAAACCACTGATGTCGCTGCCGAGTAATATATCATTACCACGTGATATATCATATACTACAATGTCCTACTTCTACAGAGTGATTCCTGTATCACAAACTCAATGTGATATTTAAAATGTGAACTGGTTATATTGATATATATATATATATCATGTTGCTGCGATTTATACATATTATGATATAAACAATCTATAAACATAAACACTGTATTTCATATATATATACAAGCAATATCTACAGCATCTTGGGGCGATTTGAAGGTGGCACTCAGGCAATGAGGAAGGTAATTGAAGAGGAGCAGTATTAGCGATAGTTTGCAAAGACAATTTATTTCCGTGCACATGAACTCTATTTGATGCAATTTGATGGACACTTGAAAAGTTTGACTTATATTGCAATATGTCTTATAATGTTTTAAATGCAGTTTTAATACTTGTTATTTGTATATGTATAATGTGTAACTTTTTTTCAGGTACCGTGAGAATTTTATGGTATAAGATGTATGAATCATATAAGATGAACAGTTCAATTATGTCTATGTATATTTTGCATTTTATATACCTTTCTATCTTATGTATGTATAGCTGCATCTCATCGAGCCCCTGGAGCTTCCAATCGGCAGGGAGGGATGTCGGAATATAGAATTCCTCATTATTTTAAATGGTTAAATATATGTATTATAGAGAAAAACTATGTTATTATTATTAAACTATTTGGTCGCATTTTATTATAGAAAAGGGTTCCTTTAATTATAGGCATAAATTGGTAATTTTTAGCTTGGGAATTTAGTCATTTTCGGTTATTCAAATGTGTTATCTTTATAAATAATTTAGGGTCAAATGTCAATAGCCATTGTAAAATACTCTCAAAAGCCCTAATCTTCGAAATTGCGTAAAGGGCTAAATCAACAATATAGCTTTGATGGCAGGATGCACTCCAAGTGCTGCGACGTGCATAATCCCCAATTGTTTACCCCATGGTGCGCCTTGTAAATTCTAGATAAACAATAGAGTAAAGGCTGTCTAACGCCAATTTACGTAATTACAACATTCTCAAGTGTGGGAAGGGGGTTGGGCTTTTTCATTAAGTGTATTGTTTTAAGAGTGTGTTATGTATGTAAAATGTCTTCTTATTGGTTAGTTTGATTATGAAATGTGTAAACATGGAAAAACGAGTATTTTGAGCATCATTGTTAGTTAGTTGGGTTTGTAACTTTCGGACGAGCAACATCCAAAATTAAAAGAGTAAGCTGCGCTGCTAAATATTATAAAGAAAATATAGAAACGAAAAAAGGAAAATGGAATAAAGGAAATATAGATTAATATCAAGTGATATAGAATAATATAAAGAAAATATAGAATAATATAAAGAAGATAGAGAATAATATAAAGGAAAATTCAAAGTAGCATAAAGGAAATTATAGAAAAGTATAAAGGACAATATTGTGAACGTATAGTGAAAATAAGGAACTAAGTGGAAGAAGTTAGAAACGAAGATACAAAGGTTAGTAATTGTATATGTTATATATGAAGTGTCAAATATATTATGTAATGTATAAATAAAGGTTTTATTGCTATTAAACTATCTAAATATAGAAACGTTATTAGTTTTTATTCACTTGCAATTGGTTCCGGTACCATTAAAAAAGGGTCTTGTCCGTATGCGTTACGTTAATTTGACCCCTATATAATATTCAATTAAAGCGGTTACTAGGTTTAATACACCCCCAATGTAAAAAACACATACTAGTTCCGACATAAGCCTAAACTTAGAGCGGTAAAGGAATTTCAATTTAAATACAATGGACATGCCATCAACGACCAACGTATTTCGAAATATCTTGGTGTTACTCTAGACCAAACAATGTCAGGATAGCAAATGACTAAAAGCGTAATCTGCAAAATCACTAATCAATTGAAATACTTATATAAATACCAGGATTGTCTCACTCAATATTTCTAAAAAACCTTATGCTCTGCCTTACTACAGTGTCATTTCGATTTTTATTGTTCCTCGTGGTATTTCAATCTGAGCACAAAGCTCAAGCATAAACTACAAGCTACTCAAAACAAATTTGTACGGTTTATCACTGGCCTTCCGCCCTGAGGTCACATTGGGCAGTTTGAACTTGATAAAATCAAATATCTCAATGTGTTGCAAATATCAAAATGTGTTGCTTCAAATAGCTTTTTCTTTCGAGCAACCAAGTTATTAAACCTCTTACCAAAACAAAATAAAGTATTCAACCAGTTATATGTCGTGCAAACGAAAAACAAAGGCATATCTATCGAAAACAGCATTGTCTAAGCAAAAGAGTGACTTCATATCTACGTAAGCCAACATTTGTCTTGTATAATGTATGTATTAATAATCATGTAACGTTGTGATGTATACTTTCATAATAAGTCCTTTGGCACAACATTGTTAAGTGTAAATAAAGACCCTACTGGAAATAAGCTCTAGGGCTTTCATGGGCGATCCTCGTTAAGAACGTTTGCACAATGGATACAATGAGCGATCATGATATCCTTTCTGCAAAGTTTAATTTTCATAAGTTTAACAACCAAAGCGAAAATTCTTCCTATACGCCAAATGCGATTACCAATCTATGAGACAAGACGCTAGGAAATTGACTAATGAAAAATACATTAATGGTTATCAAGATACTCGTGATATAAACACAAATCGGAGAATGATCAAAGAGTTTATTTCAAATGCAGCAAATAAGTATATCCCCTGTAAAACCACATCAAATAAAAAACACCTCACATGGATCTCGAAACAAATTCGTACCAAAATGCGTAGAAAAGATCGACTTCATAAGCTAGCTAAATAAACAGGTAGTCTAAAAGTACTTGATAAGTGGAAAGCTCTTAGAGCGGAAATAAAACAGTACATAAAAAAACCTATAACGAATACGTAATTGGAAATACATAAACTCACAAAAAAATGACCATCAAGGAATTCCTCCTCTCAATGCAAAAAATAATCAGTGGCTGAAACTGATCAAACCAAAGCGGAAGCCTTAAATGATCAATTTTCAAGTGTTTTTACCGAAACTGTCTTTGACCGATTTCTTTTTTATTCGAAACCGAAGTATGGCATAATGAATAATATTACAATAACCCCGAAGGTGTCGCTAAATTGTTGTCAGGACTAAATCCTTTAAAGGATCAAGGGCCCGATCTTATACATCCTCATATATTAAACGAACTTGCAAATGAGTTGTGTCATGTTATTTGTCACTTTTATCAACAATCCCTGACCCAAGTCATACAACCCGACGATTGGAAAACCGCTAATATATGTCCCTTGTTTAAGAAAAACGACAGATCACTTTCAAGTAATTACCACCCTGTTACATTAACTTCAATATGCTGTAAGCTCCTTGAACACATTATCTGTTCAAACCTTATGAAGTACTTAAACTCTAATAATATTTTGAAAGACCATCGGAATGCTTTTCGTAAAGGAAGGAGTTGCGAAACACAATTGGTCAATGTCATCGATGATTGGTATAAATGCTTGGATAAAGGATTACATGTTGATACATTCGTTCTGGATTTCGAGAAAGCTTTTGACACATGAGCTGTTGAAATTGAAATTACACCAATATGGAGTATCAAAACAAGTCCTAAACTGGATATCAGGATTTCTATCAAACCGAACTCAGTCTGTAGTGGCTAATGGATCATCCTCTTCAAAGTCAGATGTCGTTTCCGGTGTGCCTTAGGGGCTTGTCCTTGGTCCAATCTTGTTTGTTATATTCATCGATGATATTGTTAAATATGTGGGTTCTCCGATCAGACTGTTTGCCAACGATTGTGTTTGATACAGAGTCATCCGTAGTATGAAAGATTGTCTTGCTTTGCAGCATTATATTACCCAACCTGGTAAATGGGCCCGCGATTGGGGTATGCTCTTTCAATCTTCAAAATGCAACATGGTTCGTTTCTCCAAAAAAAAAAACATGCAATATTCGTTGCGACTACACTCTCAAAGGTTCAAAACTTGTTTTCCTCGATGAATTTAAGTATTTAGGCGTCAATATTACTAGCGACTTTAACTGCAACTATCGTGTAAATTCACTATGCAATAAATCTTACAAACCCCTAGGTCTTCTGAAACGAAATCTTCAAATGTGCCCCCAAATGGTAAAACTCCAAGTAAATAAAGCATTGATAAGGCCAGGTTTGGAATATGTCAGTACAGCATGGGACCCCATCAACAATACCTTCAAGAGAGTATAGAAAGGGTTCAAAAACGGGCTGCCAGATTTGTCACGGGAAATTATTCATATGAACCGGAGTCAATGACCAGCATACTTAGACAACTCAAACAAAATACACTTTAGACAAGACCAAAGCAAAATAACTGAAATAAATAAATAACTGAAATAACATATATCCCTTGAAACGACCTTCATAAACCAACTAGATCCAATAGACACAATCACCCATATCCCTTCCGCCAACCACACACTCGCTCTGATGTATATAATACAGTTTCGTGCCAAACACAATTAGCGATTGGAATACCTTACCCAGTCTTGCCTTCAATGACCTTACAATAGCACCATAGCAGCTCGAGCGTTTCGCAAATTATGTACGAAATATTAATTTCTAATACTTGGCAAGTGCGTGGTGTATGAATGTCTCAGCGACGTTACACCGTATCTAATCAAGATCAACAAAATGTGCATTAATTTCTTATTATTTGTATTGTACACATTGGATTATATTTTGTTATAATACCGAAGAATAAACAAACAAACAACCAACCGAAAATAACCGAACCGAAATGAGATTTTTCATTAAACCGAACCGAACCGTGCTCTTGTCGAACCGTCACATCAATAGTTCATTCAAAACAGTACTGGTTTATGACAATAGGTAATTGAAAACTAAATTACTCTCAGCAAAAGGTGACTTTTGTCATTATTTTATAGCTATTGCGCTCATATGCATACTTTTTAGAATATGTATCTAATGAACATTATTATTTCATCGAAATTTCATATTAGTGTAATTCACTCAACCGTAAGATAAATATAATTGAAATACTTCATTTATTATCGCCCACCCGGTCGGGCATCTCGACCCGAGTTCTGACCTCTCAAACCTTTTGCGTCTAAAAAAAAAAAAAAAAAAAAAA